>JAKCOX010000077.1:3000000-3166081 GCA_022605575.1 Laterallus jamaicensis coturniculus | reverse complement strand
ATCTGGGGGTGGAAGCACATGTTCAGGACTGGGTTGTGGTTTATTTCCCCCTGAACATGAAAGATGTAATTATCCATCAACAAAACTCTATCTTCTAATTTCATCCACACAACAAATAATAGGCTTGTAATACCCACTGTCACAAGGTATTACTGGAACCATGGCCTCGGTATTATCTCCAGTTAGACTGGGTACCTGCAGAGAAAGTGAGAACTCTGTATTTACAGTGACAGTACGAAGAGGCAGCAAGCTTTTTGGAAGTGATTCGAGCTCCCATAGTGAAATGGGTTTGCCTGACACTGTTACAGAGCTGCCTATGCCAAGATACATCTAGGATGCTTCGGATTCATCTTGAGATTGTATTGAACTGCACTGAACTGCCTTTCCATCAGCAGTTGGTAGAAATCAAATGCACCTATGCAGTATTTCACTTTCTCTGAGACCAACATTAGTGTGTTATCAAGTATCCCTATACAAAAGTAGGCATCTCCTAAGCATTCATACACCAATTAGCTGTGTCCATCCCTGGATTCCCTGCTGCAGCATCCTAAAAATTCAACCTCATATAAAGAGAGCATTGAGTGGAAACCGCTCTACATTCAACAGGGTCTCTACATGCACACTGAACTGCTGTCAAAATGCACATTTTCAGGCCTACAGCACAGATACCTGGCAATGTGAGTTTAAGAACCTTCCCTTTCCAAAAGACTAAGTTCTATTACTGGAGATGGTATACTGAGATAAATACCCGGCAGAGTAAATAAACTCACAGTACAATCTGATATAGCAGTCAGCATAGTAATCAGCAAACAGTGCACTCCACTAACAGCATTAGGTTATCCATATTAGAATTAAGCTCAAGGACAACTACCTTCTGCAAAGCAATCACACTGCTAAATAACACTCAAGCAGGATGGTAGGGTGGTATTAACAGCTTAGTCCACACTGCATTACCAGCTCAAATTAGCAAAAAAATCCAGGTTTTAATCTGTATCTTGATAGCTATAACATTTTTAAACTTTGTGCATTCAGTGGAAGAACCTTGTAATGATGTGGAGCAGGTCTGCAGGGTTGTTTAAACCACCACATCTGCTTTTAATTCTAATATATTTTATTGGCATTTTTCTTCTGTTTTAAGGTAAGTCTGTGCCTGGATATGTTGAGGGTTTTTTAAACAAAACTAGCAGATTTTTAAAACATTAGAAGCATATACCACTTTTCTAAACAGTTCAAAGTAGACCTGCACTTCACATAGGTCTACCAGCTCCATATTTATGCACCATTGGCAACTCATTAAAGGGAAATTTTATGCTGAAAATGTTTATTGGAGTACTATCACAAAAAAATTATTCTTCATAGAATGAAAACCATTGTTTAACTTATTAAAAAGCATATTACTAATAAATCTGTTTATCAACAAACAGTAATTTAAGGCACTGTTTTAAGAAATGGATCTTTAAAGCATAAAAAGCATTTTCACCACTGAAGATAAAACATAAAATCTTAAAGCTAAGATGCAGTTTTGGAATTCTAGTATTTTTCCTTCCTTTTATAATCCATAGCTGAAAGCTAAAATAAAAGTCCAAACCACTACAAGCATGTAATCATACATTGCAACTGCATCCTGAGCAGCCTAAAGTGTTTGGTGGGCTATATTTGGAACATAGCACATTGTCAAGAGCACTTCCTGTTCTTATCACAATAGCTTTGTAGCTATTTAGGGAATTCAGTCACTTGGACAAGTCTTTGCACATAAATAAAAACTGGAAGCATGAAAAAGAAAGCATTTCTGACACTTTTAAAACAGATGAGATGAAACAATGTATTTCTCCATGCTATGGGTTCTATCTACTGAAAAGTAGTGTTAGTTTTTTCTTTATAGGCCAGTATTCGTGTTTATCAAATTAGAAGACAACAAGGTCTAAAATCCTTTATTTTCTCAAAGCAGTCTGAAATGGTACATTTGTGAAAGCCACAGAGGCAGTAACAATAAAAGAATTCACTCAGAGATTTCCTGTGCATTCCAGTCAATGGCTGTGTCCTGCAAGACAGGAGGAGATTGAACACATCCTCTTTGGGAGCTGGGAAGGTGTTTAAATGGTTAAACATGACTGATATAGCCTTAGAATCCTACTCCACTTTCTAGACCACACAAGAACAAACATTTTAGAGAACTGATCTGAAACCTAGGGCCACCTGAAACATTTTAATTTGTGAGAAGATAGGCCACTGACACATCTCATACAGTTATAATAAAATAGGAGACACTTGTTTCCGTTTTCAGGCATACTGAATACTTTTCTAGAGTTCAAAGACATACCGTAACACAAATTCTTTTTGAATAATTCATCAAACTATTCAATTATCAATGCAGGAATTTAATTTTTGTGTTGTGAACAAGTGACTGAAAAGGAGATTTGACATTATCACAAGTGGTGTATGTGCCACACTAGATAAGCCTCTCTGGGAAGTGAAACATGTTTTATGAACAAAGCCATCTCATTATCATTAAAAAAAAAAAGAAGTAGAAGTTATTTTATCATCATTGGGTACTTCAGAGTCCAAAATACTGATCACCCTATGATAATAAATGCAAACACAAATGAGTATCTCTCAATTGCAACCTTTATTTTATATATACATATACACATAAAACAGTGCTATGACCCCCAAAACCTGCATAGGTGGCAACATTTTTACTTGTTTGTTGTTGTTGTTAACTTCAGTACTTAATGTTGATTTTACTTACTAAAACAAGGTTTAATTTCATTACAGACTTTAGAATGGAGACAACTACAGGCTTATGTTTCTCATTGCTGTGCTCTGTTTCTAAATACTTTGAGTCAAAGTGGGAATATTTTCAGGATCAAGGCCTAAGACTGTAAAGCAACAAAAGTTCTTGTTCTTTTTTCTCTTTATTTATCAACATCTGTAACTGTCCACAGAGCACACTTCTGCTCTTACTGCAGCACAGCACATGCAGAAGCTATGTATTCCTTCCATCAGGTTTGCTGTGAATTCAACTGTGCTTATTACACCAAAGACCTTTTAACTCAAGGTAGAGAAATTACTTGAGTCTCCATCAAATACTAAAATCACTTATGTCACTGGAAAGAAGCTGGGCTTCTTTCAATACTTCTTTCTTGACAATACTGGGCTTTGGATCACACCATATATGAAGTTTCCATTATATGTCACATAATGCTAATTTTCCTCCCCAGATGTTTTTCACATTCTTCTATGATGCTTTATTACTATACAGTCTTTATAGCAATAAGAAAACTATTCAAATATAATCAGGTATCTCCTTGCTAAAATAATAAAATTACTACATTTTCTTCCATTGCTGAAGGTTAATAATTTGTTGCATAGTAACACATATATGTGAACAACATTTAGACACAACAGCCATGCTGCCTCTTGCCCTCTTTAATCCTAGCACACTGTACGAAGATGTAGCATTACTCCTATGTCAGCTTGCAGTGTTATCAGATTGCATGTGCATACCAAAGAACTCATTCAATTAGGACATTAATGACTTCTTTAAATCATTACTAATACAATATGGTGATGTATTAGTATTTGTATGTGTAAATAAATTCAATTGATGAGTTAATTGCACAGAAACATGAAAATTAGTTTAAACAAGTCATTTAAATCATAAAGAGTTCAGAAATAAAAAGCGTGTTTGTAATGCAATTAGTGTTTTAATATGCCAGTAACTTTAATAAACATGATCTTAATTACATGGCAGGTCAAAACCATATTTTAATTAATATAAAAGGGAGCTTTTTGCTGCTACACTACAAAGTCTATCTGAGTTTAAAGAAAATGGTCCAAGTAAATTATATCAAAATGCTGTTCTCTACATAATAAAGAAGGACTTTTTAATAGAAATGCATCTCCAAAGTGGTCCAGATGACTGAACAAAACCTTACTGACTGAAACTAATCATGCCACAATCTACACATAACTGCATCATACATTCATACCATGCTCCCCCAAAAGCTTTTCAGAACTGTAAAACAATTGCTAGAATGGTCATATTTTAATATTAATAATCATAAATTAATCTCATATTAATACACTGAACAGCACTGCTGCTCAAAATGAAATGAGTTGTATTGAGGTGATGACTCATGAAAAAGGCCATCTCTCTTGTTATTGTGTAATTATGTGTTAATTTATGGGGCACTGAGATCTACGAGGAGTGCGCTCAAGGTCGCCGAATTCCATTCACCAGACTTCTTCTCATGTGTCCAGTCGCAGTGCTTCCTGGGAGGGTCTGCAGTGGAAGGGCTCCTTTCAGGTGGCTGGCCAGTGGACTGAGTGATCATTATCAGCAGTGATCAGATTCACTGAAGATACAAGCAAAGATCCTACACGCAGAGGATCGCATTTTGAGGGGTGGCCAGCAGGGACAGGGAGGTGATTGTCCCTCTCTACTCTGCCCTCATGAGGCCCCACCTGGAGTACTGTGTCCAGATCTGGGGCCCCCAGTACAAGAAAGATGTGGAACTGTTGGAGAGGGTTCAGAGGAGGGCCACAAAGATGATTAGAGGCAAAGATGCTTAGAGCTGCCCTACAAAGAGAGGCTGAGGGAGCTGGGCTTGTTCAGCCTGGAGAAGAGAAGGCTGCGGGGGGACCTCATTGCAGCCTTCCAGTACTTGAAGGGAGCATACAAACAGCAGGGGAATCAACTTTTTAAAAGGGCAGATAATGACAGGACAAGGGGGAATGGATTAAAACTAAAGTAAGGAAGGTTTAGATTAGATGTTAAGGGGAAGTTTTTTACAGAAAGAGTGGTGAGGAGCTGGAACAGGCTGCCCAGAGAGGGGGTGGATGCCCCGTCCCTGGAAGTGTTCAAGGCCAGGTTGGATGGGGCCCTGGGCAACCTTGTGTAGCTCCAGGCCTGAGGTTGGTGGCTCTGCCTTTGGCAGGGGGGTTGGAGCTTTATGATCCTTGGGGTCCCTTCCAACCCATGCCATTCTATGATTCTATGATTCTATGATTCCATGATTCCATGATTCTATGATTTTTATTCAAGTCTAAAGGACAGCTAGCATGAATTAATCTAGAAATCTATAACCTATACTTAAAGAGCAACAAGAAAAAACCCCAAAGGTGAAGAAAAAAGTCTGTCTACGCATAGCAATAACTTTACTTGCTAGCTTGAAATTTAAATTCTAAATCTAGCTGCTATAAAGTGTTATACTGCTGAGATTCAGAATAAACTAAATGTATGATCCAGCCCCTTAAAAACATGATTTTCACTAAGCTGAAGCCCACAGCACAGACCCATGCATGCTGCATGTTCTCTGCAGTGAGCAGGGATGAAATGCCACCTCTGTGCCATCCTATTCCATTAACAGTAGAGCAAACTACACCTTAAAATCCAGATCTCCCCCAAAAACCTCAAAATCAGAGGGCACAGTAGTAATAATCTGAATCATCCGTTGGTTAAAATTTCCACAGCAACTACTGTGTATATTTAATTCCTGTATTGAGGAAGCAATAGGTCCCTCAGTAATTGGGGAATGCAATCCCATCCCAGGTAGCAAAGACAAAGCCATTACTTGCCTACTTTTCAGTTCCAAGAAAAATCTCTAACATTTCTTCCTTTACTGAATCCACAGTCCAGTAAATTAATTATTAAGCTTACAGAAAGAAATGGCTAAGAGGATTTCCCTAAGTATTTGCCTAAAACTCCTACAGTAAAGTCTGGATGTAGTATACAGAGGAAAGTGTTTCCTATCTAACATATTTATGCAAACCCAATATTGTCCTGTCTTGTGACACATGATATTAAACAACTTGAACATAAAAATCATCCCCAAAAGCCACAGAAATGCAATTATGACCTTGAAAAAGCAGTAACAACAAAAAAACCCAATTGCAGAGCTCTAGTCCCCAGAGACAAACAGTTAGTTAAAAACCTCTTTTGGTTTTTAACAGACCAGGTAATCTACTGGGATTTTCTAACTGTCTTGAAATTCAGTCCTAGGGACTTCCCTCTGGTCACACAGGAATTAATCATTCTGAACTCTTCTCATTTTTTTGCAAGCCAGTAAAGAAAAACACATTAAAAGTAGAAATCAATTAATGACATTTTTACAATATGCCACACTACCCATAATTGGATTTGCTTGTGGTTTTAGGATTTACTTTCTTTCACTCCCTAAGAAAGAATGTATTTACCTGTTCCCTCAGAGCTGCCTAGAGACAGGGAGCACGGGAGAAGGGAAACCGCCTGTCACACCTACAGGAACTCACCACTACAACAAATGGCACAGGGATCCCTGAGACCTTCACACTGACACATGTATCTCTTCGCTCTTTCCTTAAAGAAAAGGCAGTAGGGTAAGGATACTAGGCTGGGATGAGTGGGATAGCAGCGTAGGGTAAGGATGAGGACAGTTAAGAGAGGAAGGAGGAGGAAGGAGGGATTCACTGCTTTTCTATCTGTGTTCTAACAGTATATGACACAGCAGCACTGCTGACCTTTCAGGTTCTGGTACAAGAGGTGGATCATGGGTACCTCAAAGTGTCACCCTGAAGTCCCGCAGGGATGAGCATGCACTACTCCAGTGACTTCTCAGTGCACGTCTCCAGAAAAAACAGCCTCCCTACATTTCCTTACAGCACTCCTATTAGACACCTGCCATAAATCAGAGCATATGTGTGCTATTTCTGTCCTTGCCTTACTTTGAAATCACCTGTATATTTCCAACAGTATAACCATAAATGGCTATTCAGCAGCCTCTGTTGCTTTCAACATTTCCACGCAAAAAGATATTACCAGGGGTGGAACATAACTTTATACTTTTACAGCTAGAAATGGTTTTTCCTACATTGAACTCTAGCAGAATAATTAAGAGGTCCCAGAATTCCATGCAAAAAGGAAAAGGATATAATGAACAAACAAAAGTAAAAATTTTATGTAATATTTTCAAATTCCTGAAGCCTAGCACCCACATAGCTTTGGAAAGCCATTTCTGTGGCTTTATTTGCATTAGCTACTCCTGTGCCATGGCCTGTTGCAGAGAGTCACCCAGTCCCCAAACACAACCATGAGACCCACAGGTCCCACTGCCCTTCTGGAGCTTCCCTTCTCCAAACATACGAAAGCAAAGCCTGAAATAGAATTTATTCTTTGCTTTCAGCAAGAACTAATGCTTGTCAAATGCCTTGGACAAACAATAAAATCACACAGGGCAAGGAAATTGCTTTTGTAATTGATTTACTAGTTTTCATAGAAGAAAAGGCATTTCAGTAGAATTTTCATTAAACTGCTTATCTACAACAGCAATCACCACTACCCCTCCCAATTTTCTGTTTTTAAAAACCCAGTATCTCTTTTTGAGATAAGAAACTGAATGGAAAAAACCCCGTACCGTATATGGTGGTATACTGTGTTGTAGAAGACAGTCTGGACATTGAGATTTTGGGAATTAGCCATTAGGTGGAACTGCCAAACGTAAGGCAGAAGCAGCCACACAAGTGTTTCGCAGGTGAAGCTGCAGCACACCAGCCAGGCACAGGGCATGCAGGAGACTTGGGCTCTCAACTTCTTGGTGCTTTTCTTCTCCCTGGCAACTCACAAAGCCTGGTACAGCACAGACCTGACTAAAGTTTCATCACCTCCCCTTCCGGGTCAGGGCCTAATAGTGACCGGCAGGATAACATAGCTGGGCCCTGGAATATTTACAACAGTCCCAATTATGTCACTCCATGACAAAACAGACCAACTTGCAAAAAGCCTCAAATTCCTGATGGAAATGTGCCCCAGAAGAAACTGAACCTCCTGAAAAAACATGCTTCAGAATGACGAGCCACAGAGCCAGGCAGTTCACTCCCTTAAACCAGTATGTAATTTTTTAATCAAAATAACTTTCAACTAAGACATTATGGCAACAGGACCAGATCTATAGAAATCCTGCAGCCTTACCATGTTACTGTTGACTGCAAAGCAGGGAAACATCCTTCCCTTACTGTACAAGAAGTGAAATTTATTATCAGAGAGAAAGATCTACACTACTCTTAAGAGAAATAATTGTAAAAGCTGCAGTATTACAGAATACAACACATTCTGATTTCCCTAAGAAGGAAAATAATCTCTCAATTACCCATGTCTCAGAAACAACAAACATCGCTATTTTATTAACATGGAGAGATACACTGATTTTCACTTTTTTTTTAAAGAAACTAAAAAGGCAACACTTTCAAAAGGCTAATTCAGGAACATACATTCCCAAATGTGTTCCCAAAGCTTTGCAGACAAACCCCAGAGATCTTTAACCCCACTGTAAAGAGTTGCTCTTCGCATCCAGGTCCATGGTACTGGCACCATCCTCTGCAAATCTTTTTTGGTATTGAACTTTACCTTTCTTCCCCCACCCCCTCAATTTTTTTTTTATTTTTTTTTTTTTTAAAGCTGCAAAACTGAGCTCATTCCAGACAGAGCTCAGGTCTTCAGGTGCTTTAATATAGTCTGTTCTCAAAACAGCTCAAGAGTATCCACTCCTTGAGCACGGTTACTGTTTCTATGGATGGATTCATCCTGTCACACACCACCCATTTTTGAGCTCAGAACCTAAAAAACTGGAATATAATTTTCAAATTACCTAACATACAAATTGTCTAAATAGTCTCAAATTCTTTATTCTGCCCAGTTCATACAACATACCAGAAAAATACCAGGCAGAATAAAGATCCCAAGAATCTTCATTAAAATCAAACTTAGTTGCTGCTACCAAATTTCAAATAAAATGCTAGGTTGACATTTAAAACACCTTCTTGCACAAAGGGCACTGTTCATATTACAAAAAAATTAATTAACCAGATCTCACATGCCTTTATGTATTGTAATTCATGGATTACTGAGATTCATAATTGAATAATATGTAGATGTCACCTAGAGGTACTAAGCCAATTCTCCTACTTGTAATTGCCTGACTAAGTAAGAATGACACTAACTTTAGCATTTTCTCTCTGATTAAGGCCGCTATAGATTTGTGGTTGCCTCCATGTAATATAAATCAATAAAGAATAATTTTCCAGGCAGTAAATCAATTGTCAGTTCACAGACCCTAATACTCCTGTGCAGGATCTATTGAAAAAATGAATGGCAGGCTTGTTAGTGGATGTACAACATGCTCCACAGGCACATAATGGTGTAAGGCCCAGTCTATTACATGCACTGCTGTACCTACCAAATTCGTTAACACATTCTTTGCCTTTTAGAACTGCTCTGACATAGCAGAAAGGTGAACAGGCTTCTGAAATGGAAGAAAGGAAATAAAAATTTTGTATTTTCAGTGTCCTCCTCCACATTAGCACCTCGGTGTCCTGATATTCCCATTTCTCCTATAAAACTTGAAGCATGTCACTAGGCAGAGTGAATGTTGTGGAATTATTAGCTGATAGAGATGTGACTGAGATTTTAGTAGTTAGGCTGTCTGGAAAATCAGGAACAGATAAAAATCATTGGGAAAAGCTAACCTGATGAGATGCAAGCAATATTTGTGCTGATTTTTGCCAATTTTATGTTTAGTGGGTCTTTTTTTGCTTAGGGTTATTTTTTTCGCTTGTTGTTGCCTTTTATCTTTTGGTTTGGTGGTGGTTCTGGGGGTGGGGTTTTGGGTTTGTTTGATTTGGTTTTTAAAATGAGATCAGGCTCCTTTTCCTGCATTTCTCAGTTCCAGATCTGAGGGGCCACTTTCCTGGATCTATCATGGTATTGTTCCTATTTCCACATAAAAGTTACATTTTTTTTTGGCAACTAAAAACTAGTTGTATCATCTCAGTGCCACAAGCAATGGGCCACCTGGTAAAGGGTTAGTGGGAAAGTCTTACATAGACAGCTTGGGAGTCTGTCAACATAAAGTCCACATGCAGCTAAAGAGCTAAAGACTGTCTCCTTCACAGATAACTGCCAAGGGGAAGTTTGGCCCCATCTAAAATGAAAGCTAAAATTAAAAATAAAATAGAATTTAAAGACCACGCCATGGGAAAGTGTCAAGAAAGAATTTTAAGAGATAGTTCAAAAATCTGTTCTGTGACAGCCAATCTGCATTACTGTAATTCCCTTCAAATCACTTAGCACCACCACCAATGTCACCTTTAAAATTTCTCTATACAAAGAACAATGGTTGCTCTCTTTCTTACAAAGTGGTGGAAAGAAAAAGTAAAATAGAAGCTATACAAATAGAATTTTATGCAGAGAAGGCAAAAATTATGCCTTATGCCAGACTATTATGAAGAAAGAACTTGTCATAAATTCAAACTAGGCTCATTCTCTTACACATAAAATAAAGGTTGAGTGCAACCTTCAAGCAAAGGAGACAGAAAAGTGCAGGCATTGTAATATCAACACTCTCACACAGTGCTGAGAAAATAGGACCTTAATTATCTAGCATTGTTGTCACCTAAAATAAGAACTAATGCTCCCCCACTGGTTTCTGAAAATCTGTTCCACCCTCGATTCAGTATCAAACCCACATTGTATAGTCCAACTTCTCATCCTACTTCCAAGGTTTGTATTTTTTGGTATTGTGAATTTCATGTCTTTGCTGGGAAATAAACAGAATTGGACAAAAAGTACTCATTAAACCCCATTTCTCAAACAAAATGGCCTTCAAAATGAATACCCTCCTCCCCCAACCCCTGCCATTGCTGCTGACACTTTTCAATACAAATGTCAGATACTATTTTAAACTACTTTGTGGGTTCTTTTTGTGAAGATAAGATCTGCACATCTAATCTGATGGAATGGAACATTCAGGGGTTCTATGAATGAACAAAAAATAGGCTATATACAAAAACTATTAATTCATATATATTTGTCTTTCCCCATTTATTTAAAATAAACTGATTTCCTTGCAGACAAGTGCTCTTCGTTCTTGTTACACATACAGTCTTTTCAATCAGCTAACCATAGAAATTAAAATTTAGGTTGGAAGAGAAGTTTGGGGGTCTCTAGCCCATTTCTTAGCCACAAACAGGACCAATTAGTTCAGCTTGCTTAGGGTCTTGCCCAGATGAGTTGTGAGTATCTCCAAGAAAGAAATTCCAAAACCTCTTTGGGCCCATACACCACTGTTCAACTACTCACATGATGATTTTTTTCCACTATTATCTGATGAGATGAAATTACCGTACATATCTACCATTTGCACTTCCATGATGAATCTTTCTCCAACTTCTCTGTAAAAATGACTATGACAACCATTGTGATGTTTCATTGATTGCTTAACACGAAGGAAAAAAAAAGAAATAAAAATCAACCACATTTACCTAAAGTTGATTTGTTTCATATTCCACGTGTTAACATATTTGAGGAGAATGAAGAAAGGCAAAACTATTTTCCCCCGTAAGTGTATGCTAAGCATTGCACAAGACCAAAGGAATTATCCACTAGCTCTACAATACCAGTTCTTGCACAAGAAGAACCAAACAAGCAGCAGGTAGCAAAGTCAGCATGTTTGTATCTCCATGCACACTCAAGCACCACTTCTGCATACATTTCAGCAGAAACTCTTTTTATACTGAGTATGTGCAGAAAGCACCCTTCACTGCCAGTGCTGAGAAGCTCAGATTGTATCCCCATCTACCTATCCCACTTATTCCATAAACACAGAGTTGCTCTGCTTATACATTTGATTCCCAATATCAGGTTCCAGAGAGTCTGTAGTGAACAGGAGTCCACACAAAAGTTAACACTGGGTGCAATTCTCCTCCCAGCTCTAGTCTTTGTTATGGAAAATTCATCTCACACAACAGTGATCTAATTCCAAGCTATCAATTACTCCTGGATGAGAGGAAAAGTATCAGTTTCTCATGGAAAATATTACATTTTTCACCAAAATCACTCAGTTAAGAAAAAAAGAACAGCAAAGAATATTGCTATAGCCTAGGGGAGCTGAGAGGGCAAAGACTAGGTGTCTAGTTCCTGTTTCAGGTACAGCTGCTGAATGTCATTCAATACCTGCTTAACATAAAGTGGAAACACTCAGTGCAGGATCTGTGAAATATTGAGCGGTTAAATGAAAAGGGGATTATGACTAATTCCTCCTTAGGTTATGTTGTAGAAGAGTAATCTTACCTTCATTCTTTAAAGCAAATCTGAAATGATCCAGAGCTGGTGTGAAACTCATTCTGAGACACCATGCAGGAAGCCTAAGGGCTGAAAACCTTGTACTTGAAGGACAGATGCTAAAAAAACACATACAGAAAATTTCAGTCTTGTGCTTTCTGTCCCTCATAACTCTTCTGCAGATCTAGCTCAGGAACCTGAAAAACTTTATAAGGCAACATGGTTCACAAGGGCTAGCTGTTCTACCATGCTCACAGAAAACCACTCTATCAATATTCCCCTAAGTTAGACTCTTTTTGAAGATTTCAGAGGCTTAGAATGTTTCCTGAGGCACATACACATATCTCCCTTCTGCTATACTTGTGCATTCTGCACTCAAATTCAGCAAAAACACATTATTGTTCACAATAACAAATGATGTCTTTGTATAGGGTCTGATCTATAACCCAGTAAAGATGTTCCTACTGACACAAACCTCTGAAGTAGATGGTTAATTTCTATTATTTTAACCATGCTTTTTACACTGAGCACTAGTAGTAAACAGCTTAACAGATCAGATGGTGAATGACTTGCCTGAGATACAGTCAATATTTTCTTTTAAACGAGTTCAGTGCCTATAGCTTTTCTGTTGTAATGGGGTTATAACTAACAGTTATCCAATTTCCCATAATTTTATGCATGTGCATTATTTTTGGAAATTTGATCACTCAAAATACATCAGAAACAATAGAGAAATGGAAGGAGACCTCATCTGCATAACTAAACTCATTGCAAAGACATCTAAGCTGACAACAGATTTGAACTCAAAAACGTAAGCTTCAGGGATCTTCATCCAATAATTTCAGATCTGAATTTAGCCTTGTATTGTTTATTTTTAAGGCTTTTGTGCATATTTCCCTCTATAATTTGCACGTCACCTTGTTCATTATTGAAACAGCATTTCAGTACATATCGGATCGAAATAATTACTATAAATTGTTTAGAACTGTGAAGCATGTGAGACTAAGCTTTCAGTTCAGCAGTAAGTCTACATAATCACACAGAGCGCTGCTCTAGAGACTTTTTATAAAGTAATCAAATTGTGAAACTTAGCAATGCAATTGATTTTCTTGTCAGAAGATCTACATTGCTGCCTGGGATGCCAAATGGCTGATGAGAAATTCAGTCACCTACAAGCCTTGGAGCAATCACTCACCTACCAAAACATTTGAGTGGGTGTGGGGTCTGTTTTAAATGAGTCACCTAATTATCTGCAATGCATTGGCAGAGCAAGACTCGCAACACTGAAGAACGTTCATTTTACTCAACAATTTCTTTTTCATTTCTCATTGGCACTTTTTGCTTTTCAAATAAGGCTCCATTCTTTCATGACATGTCAGAAAAGACCCATGATAATGTTGTAGCATTCAATGGGGAGCTGCTTCATTAGCAACTGAGTTATGTCACATTCTTTCATACCTTGCTATATGACTGCAACAACTTGACAAGACAAACCCTAACACAATGCATCAGCCAAAGTAGATAGAGAGATACTGCTTTCCAAAGCCTGCTGTCATGGTGGGATTTCTTTATTTTTTCACTCGGTAGGCTCACCTTGCTGAAGGCTGCACGGGTTCTCCCAATACATCTTGGCAGGCCACACAGTGACTCGTGTATCCTACTGTAACCCACTAATAAGTGGTCACGCAGCTAAGAACTGTTTGAAGTAAGTTGTGGACAGTACCACAGTACTGTACACTAACCTTTATTCCTTCTCAGCATTTCATCTGGAGTTTCCAGACATAACCAAAGGCATGCTATTATGCAGAGCTTCATACTGTATTCCTGACATTTCTGTTTTCTGCATGGTCTTTAGCACAGTGCTTCACCTGCCCTGTCGCAGTTTTCCAGAACGTAATACAAACGTGTAATAGAATATGGCTTTATTTCTCAGGACAATTATAGGAATACACTGTTAGTTAAATGGATTAAGAACTTTTTCAGTAGTGCCAGGGGACTCAAACATCCAAAGGCAGAAAAAGACTCACTCAAGTACAAGATGCTGCTTTTAACCACCTTCTTCCCAAGCAGAGTTGCTGGAGTTCAGGTTGCACAACTATAACCTGCAGCTGATTTTCAAACATACCTCAGGAGACTAAGGTCTACAAGAATCATTTAAATTCAGTACACTCATGTTCCTACATGCCATTTAGCACATTTAAGAGGTTCTTGATATTCCACATATTATCCACAACCTTTGTTGATGAGTAAAATCATTATAATGTGAAAATTAAAAGCACACATTTTTAAAGCTAGGAAAACTGTATGATGACACGTTCTGACAAAGTTACACAGAGAGGGTTCATTTCATTGAAATGCTGAGTGCTGCAGTTATTAGTGAACCCACTTACCGTGTGCCCTGTGGGAAGTTACAGGTGGTGGCCACTTTTTCCTTATGTATCACCAGATCTACTTCTACACCATACTAATCATCAATTTCTTCCCACCTTCCTGGAGAAGTAACTCCTAGTTAATGATGTGGAACAATCTGACCTCTCCAAGTCTCTGCTTTACAGGCAGGAATTTGTAAGGGAGAGATAAGGATTTTCCACTATAACTATAGGCATTCATTTAATAAACTCAACCCCCCTAAAGTATAGGGAGTAATATGAGGCCTTGTAAGCCATCAATTTCCATTCAAGTGCCTACCCAAAATGTGTGACGCTGATGTCACCCAAAGAATCTCCTTAACAATGAGCTCAGATGCATACAATCATACCTCACCCATGGCTTTTTAATTTTTTAAGTCAGGTATGGCAAGCAGTAGGATAACATGCCTGGCCATTTACGGTGTTGCCAAAACCCACTCCCTACTGTGTGTTTTCCCCTGACGCCAGAATGCATATTATTCGGCTTTTTCAGTAATTAGCTCAGATAACACTTCATAAAGCTGAATTTTTCTGAGATTTTTTAAAGTTCAACCAACTCTAGAAATTCAAGAACAGATTGAAAAGGAAGATTAATATTATATGCTTAAGATAGAGATATCAAGCAACTAATTGACAAAGACAAGTCCAGGTGAAAAGAAATATCATTTGTCATTCAACAAAGGATTGATATGTACTTCAACTGTTCATCATCCTAGCATGCCATACCAGTTAAAACCAAATATATAAAAACCGTTAGTTTAATAGTTCTTTTCTTGAGACACAAAAGATTTTAATTCATTTGGTCATGCTACAGGAGCTAGTGTTCAGCAAAAGTCCTAGGAGTACCTTCAGAAATAACAGAGATTAGCTTTTGAATCCAGGGAAGGCAAAAGAAATACATTCTACATTGCTCTTAAAATGTACACTTTTGAGAGAAGGGTGTGGTGGTTTAACACTGGGTGGAGACCAGGTACTCCCTAAAACCAATCTGCCCCTCCTCTCCTCAGCTGGGCAGGGGAGAGAAAAGGGTCCAGAAGGCTCCTGGGTCCAGATAGGGCAGAGAGAGATCACTCACCGGTTACAGTCATGGACAAAACAGACTCAACTCAGGAGGAAAATTAATTTATTACCAATCAAGGAAGAGTAGAGTAACGAGAAAAGAAAACCAAATCTTAAAAAAAAAAACCCATCTTCACTGCACCTATCCCTTCCTGGGCTTAATTTGACTCCTGATTTTCTCCCCTTTCTCTTCAGAAGTGCAGGGGGAAGGGGAATCAGGATGGGGAATGGCTACCTGTAGTCCTAAAGCCATGCACCTTATTTCTGAGTATCTCATTATTCATCTAGGCAGCAGAACAAAGAAACTTTTGGTTTATATACACACTGACTAAACTCCTTTCCAGTTCTGTACAAGACAACGGACTGTACTGTTTAATATGTACATAAGATTACTAACTGGTCTTAGAATTACAGAATCATAGAATCATAGGGGTTGGAAGAGACGGGTCTTGAATATCTCCAGAGATGGAGACTCCACAACCCCCTGGGCAGCCTGTCCCAGGGCTCCCTCACCCGCCCAGAACTAGACACAGTACTCCAGGTGGGGCCTGACCAGGGCAGAGTAGAGGGGGAGGATCACCTCCTTTGACCTGCTGGCCACATTCTTCCTGATGCCCCCCAGGAACCCATTGGCTCTCTCAGCCCCCAGGGCACACTGCTGGCTCATGGCCACTCTGTCATCAGCTGTCACCCCCAGGTCCTTCTCCACGGAGCTCTTCTCCAGCATGTCATCTCCCAGCCTATACTGATACAAACAGACTTATTTCAATAGTCACTGAATCTTTATCAAGTGATCTTTACTGCTAGTATTGTTTTTCTTGTTGAAACTCTAACAAAGTCTTAGGCTTCCAGGGCAGGGCTGATGGGACTAATACTCAGGCAAATCCTCCAACTTCTTGTTTGAATCTTTCCAAGAGACAAAGACAGAACAACTTTTCATTTAAGCATGTTAAAAATACATTGCTTGCTCATACTCTTCAAGTAAAAAAATATAAAGTAGTGCTCTGCTAGCAGTTTCTATTGCTCTTTACAATTTTACAATTGCTGGGCCCTTTGTGACCATCACCAGTGCTAATACACTCTCGGTGAGCATTTGCCTTCATTCCCTCTCTTCTTTCCACTATTCTACTCTAACCACCTTCATCCTATCCCCAGCACAGTGAACGCATTACCTTAAAACACAAAGCTCCTCCTATCACTTTCCCTGTAAACATTCCATGCCAGATGATCTCATTTTTCCCTTGTTTCCCTCCCTGAAAACTAAAGAACCATCTGATTTTTCTTCTTCTCTACATCACCCCATAATTTAGGCCACAGTTATTTTTATCTTACGTCTCAGGACAGTCTTCATTGTCATCTAGAGATGGACAGCCTACCCAAAAACTTCAACTAGAGGGTGTGATCCCACGATCCAGATTAAAAGAAAAGACCCTCCAAGGAAGTAAAGTAGTGGACTCATCAAATATATAAAGCTATACTATTTTTAATCAATTAAGTATATTGCTCTACAGTGTTTAATAGTGTGAGGTAACTGAAGAAAACTCGCTTTCTTTCCTTGTAAGTCTACAGATGTTTCTCTACACATTCATGATATTAGAGAAAAGACTATGGTCTATTAGCAGCTGCACTGCAGCATGGAGAGACGGGGAGAGACACTGCACAGTAACACAAACACCAGCAGGTTTTTTCCTTTGGATCTAAAGCCTTCCATGAGCATATATTTAACTAACCTAGGCTACAGAATTAGCTAAGTACAATCTGGTTCCAGGCGTCTTTGTAGCATACAGGCTTAAAAGGAGAGGGGATGACTCATCTGAAGATCACTTGGGGGTGGAATAGGGTGCAAGTAGATGACCAATTCACCTACCTTACCTTAATACTACAGTTTATACTGATACAGAGAAGTAAACCGCATCCTCTGTTGTTCTCACAGCCTCCTGTTACAGTTTCTCCCCCCTAGTGAGTTGCTATTTTAACCAGTCACTATAAAATTTATTGAATTAAAAGAGGCTCTTTCCAGAGTTGCAGAATCTTGTCCAACTGAAGATTAAACTTTTACAAAGACTCAGGCATTTCCTCCCTCTTTTTGTTAGTGTTCAGCACAACACAAACTTTCATGTTTTTTCATAACTACTTTTATTACATTTTTTTTTTCCTCATTCTCTCATTTAAATAAAAGCCCTGGAAACCTATGGTTTCATAGATTGCCCACAACCCACAATTTATGGATGCTACTTGCAACCTTCAAAAGCTTTTAAAAATAGTACTGGATCTATTATTGTGAATTACAGTAATTGCAGCAAAGATTTAAGAGGCACTTTGAGAAATTTCAATTTCATGGTATGTTTCTGAACCCACTTCCTTGGCATCTGGGGGAAAACGCAGTTATTTTTTGTGAAAGAGTTTTTCTTCAGATCTTTTGATATAAACTTTCAATTGAAACTTCAGTATCAACATTTCTCTCAAGGAAAAAAAATAGCTGGGTTTCCATTTCAAATGGCAACAGAGGCAAAGATGGTCTAAGACTAGAAGCTCACCTCAGCTGTATGAGCATAAGTGGAAAGCAACCCCATCACCAGAGAGCAGCCTTTAGGACCATCATTTTGCACACCTTTCTAGAAGTTTCTTTTTCAGGGCCTGATGGGGTCAATATATTCTTAGATCAAGAATAAAAACTTAACTTTGGAATATTCTGTTCATGAGAACATTATCACGTTTGGGCTGAAGAAGCAAGTTTATTGATATACAGGACTGAAAGAAACATTGAAGGAACAGCTCTCAGCTTCCCTCACACAGCCTGCCCATGACCCTATCACAACAACTGGTAGTTGGAACCACGGACAGGAACCACATGATAATTAACAAGCAAGGAGGACTTTACTTCTTCCTTCCAAAAAATGAAGCTTTTCCTTCCTTAATCCTAAAAGCATCTTTACAGTCTCCACACTTAGGGTATGGTACAGGCTGGTACAGTACACATACCACCTCCCAGAAAGACAAGAACGGAGCACGCAGTGAAGCAGAGGAGAAACAGTGGTAGACACAATGAGATATTAAAAACATCCTAAAAGCAAGAATCCTTAAGATCCTAGAGGCCTCATAAAGAGTTTGCTCTTACTGGGCTGATAGCAGTCCTAGGAGAATGGATCAGCTCGCAAGGGCAAAAGCAGATTTGATACAAACCATGTCCCAGTGATTTCCAGACCTTCGCCCAGTCGTTTCTTCTGCGCCGAAGAAGATAAAACCCCTATGTTCTGCTTAACATTCCTGTAATAGCTAGGCTTCATAATTCAGGTTCTTTCTGTTGGTTTTCATGTGTTCATTCCAGTAACAAGATACAAAGATATCTCCTTGGAACTTCTAGCTATAATAGCTATATTAGTCGTCTACTGTAATAGTTTGAAGTCTATAAACTCCTTTATCTAGGCCATCACTCTGTAATCATTATCTGTTCTATCCTCTGGAACTACTTCATAAAATTTTACAGAGAAGCTCCTGAAATTGCCCCCATGGGTGCACATGGGAAAACTTTGTCTGGTACAATATACTAACTTTTACAGTTTTAGATGCCACACAGATGGATTCCCCTAAAGTCAGCTTAGACCACCTCTCTCTTTGAAACTGTAATGTTACACTTAGTTTGGAGGAGAGGGGATATATTTTTGCTTTCGATTTTATATAAAATGGGGGATGAATCAAAAGTAGTAAGTTCTTTCTTGCAACTACAGTGGCAATAGCAAAGAAACACAGTAGCAGAACAGAAGTATCTTTTCCCCAAAATACAAGCAACTTTTAGGAGGAAAAGAAATGATCGT
This sequence comes from Laterallus jamaicensis coturniculus, assembly GCA_022605575.1. NCBI lineage: Eukaryota > Metazoa > Chordata > Aves > Gruiformes > Rallidae > Laterallus > Laterallus jamaicensis. The sequence goes on along the minus strand of JAKCOX010000077.1, from coordinate 3,146,705 downwards.
TAGAATCATTGGCTTTGAGTTCTGATTTGTGTGCTACTTGCAAGGTAGTTTCATTGATGGCTCATCAAGTTTTAAATTACTGGTATGGGAGCAATCATGTTGTTCAGGTACCAGGAGGATTAGCTATTACCATAGGAACAGGAGCTGAATCACACTCTCCTGCCTGTCTTCCTCATCCCTCACCTCAGCTCCCTCATCCTACAGATATTACCAATGCTCATGTTTGGATGAACAGCCGGCAGAGGCTTGCTAATACAGATATGTAAATAACAGATTCAAACAACTGTTCTTCTTATTAGGCTCCAGCACAACTGCATTACTTGGTGTTGGACTTGGTCTTAAATATCATGTTCAGGAGGTTTTGCAATCACTACCAAATTCGCTAACATGGCCTTGAAACTCTCCCCCTTCTCCGAAGTCACCAGCTGCAGAAAGGTAAGGACTAAACCAAAAGAGAACAAAGATTCCAGACCTCTAACTTTGGCTTGTCAAAAATAAATGAGAGCCTCCCCTCTTTTGGACTTAAAGACAGGTTTGCAATCCTTCTAGACATGCAAATCCAAAGACACCCCCAAAAGCAGGTAATTTTTCTTCCAGGATAGGTGCAGAATGGACTAAATTCCAGGGAGAGCAGGAAGGAAACAGAGGCGTGAATGGTACATACAGTGAAGTCTGTTGTATAAAAGAAAACATGTCCAATATTAACAGTCCGTGTAAATTCTTACTACAACAGTATGGTAACAGTAGAGTTAAAAGATTCCTTCTTCACTGTCCCATCTCCTTTGTTTCTTTCAATATCAGGACACCAGAAATAAATTTGCCGGTTTCAGAGGCTGAGCTGGGCTGCCTCCCGAAGTCTGACATACAATGCCTCAAAGGCATGCCAGCTCCCAGAATGCTCTTCCTGCACTGCATCGCTTCAGTATTTGTGGGAGCATGGCACAAGTTGTTCAATAAGCTCGTCCTGAATAAAACACTACTTAATGAAGCACATTTTTTCCCAAGGCATTTTGGGTTTTTTCCCCTACTGCTCTCCTAATGAAAAGATAACTACATTGCCCACACACTGTAAATACTAGTAAGTACTTCTGCTCTGTTTTGTACAGCTGAGATTCATGCAAATTCTGACAGCACGACAGGCAAGCTTACTCTGTGCAATGGTATTATATTATTTTAATTTCTCCAAATGCTGTGGATTTTATTGTATTTTACCATTCAGTGCACAGAATTTTTACAGTTAACAGATGCTCATTTAATAGGGCCCCTTAGGAAGTACAGTCTGGGGACCCCTCCTCTACCTGGTATTATTAGTTTAAGCTACAGGAAAAATCTGGTTTTATCAATATATATTTTTTGCCAAGTTATCTGACAAGGAAAAGTATAGTAAGAAAGCTGCAACAATACTTCGTGAGGGGTAGATGACATACTTGATTCCTTCAGGAATGTTCCCCACCAACACGTTTGGTTTTCAATAGCCTTGCTCCTTCCTTGTTAGCAATATACTGTAGAGCCTGGAGCAACATGCTACAGTTCAGAAGCCAGCCAACTATCACTGCGTTACAAAACAATTCTGCTGCTGAATCAATATTTTCATGGCCTCCAGCTACTAGAAATGTCAGTATTTTTTGAGCTGCCAAAACACTGAAACGTCATTTCCAAATCAAGGCCCAGACGATGATCTCCTCTACACTTGTATAATTGGATGTCAGCAGAATCACTCAGGATTTGCAGATGAAACTACTCAAAATACAGCCTCATCACCTTATTTATTTTTCTACCTTGTCTCTTAAGCAGTTATTTTTAGAATGCCTAATCAGAAGGGAAGGTAAGAAGTCAGAGACGTGGCTCCTCTTAGGACAGCTGTTATGGTTTCTTGATTTTCCACTGACCAACCTCCTTGGAGGCCACTGAAGTTCTGCTGCAGAAACATCATCAAAAGAGCAGATGCCTCAGCTGGTATGCTGACCGCATACTCTTCCTAGCAAACTCAGTGCTCCTTTTGTTTTGACTCCTCAGCTTTCATTCTGTCATGTATTTTCTCTTCTTCTGTAATATTAGCCAAGTTTCCAGCAATCATTTATTCTCCTGACGGGTTGCCTGTGACTTTCTGAAAGCTGATAATCCAGAGAACAAATCCTTTACTTAGAAGTTCTTTTTTACTCTGTTACAGATTTTTTTCTTCAGTTCATACCTTATAACATGATTGCATACACGGGAAAGACAGCTTTTAAATATGACCACTGACTGCGCAGTTAGTAGCGGGAAACAGTGGCTGCAAGGTATCCAACAAAAATTAAAACTATGATCAGGTAAATCTAAAAGGACATAGGGGGAGGAAGGAACAAGTAATTTACTTTCCTCCCCCACCTGGCTACACACTACTACTCATAATCATCATGAAGAGTAGTGGAAAGGGAATGAAAAGAGCCAGAAAAGAGCTCCTGCGTAGAGCAAAGGCCAAGGGTAGCTGCACCAAACAAGCCTGCCCAGAGTCTCTTGGGTCAGCAGACAACCAGCAACTGAAGAGAGTAAATTAATATTTTTGGTGCATGACCACACACTTCAGTTTTAATTGGTGACAAGTGAGCAACCAAAGAATTGTAAGTGGAATTACATTTATCTGTATACAGCAGATCAATATTCACTCAGCATGCAACAACTCCTTGCATCTCAAAGGGATAAAATAAATTGTCAGTCAGCAGCATGCTTTTGTTGCTGTTGGAATTTTTCTAGCTAAATTATTCACCTTCTCAAAAAGCAATCTGATAAATGTTTATTTCTTCATAATGCATTCTAACAACTGCTGATTTGTGACACTTGCAGTGAACAGAATTTAAATTCAGAGCAGGGCTCTAGGAAAATACTAAACAGTACAAACAAGAGAGGGCCATGAGAATTTTCTTTTTTTTCCACTTCAGATATTACAATGGCCTCCCATGGCATAAGGGGCACTAATTGAATTTAAGAGATGTGATAAGCGAGAAATTCTCCCCTCACTTCACATCACAATGAAAGCCAACTCAACAGCACTGGCAGTAGCAGCAACACCAGAACAGCACATAAGCACCAATTTCACAGCCAAGCCAAAGAGACTGTGAAGCTGTAAAGTTCACTGATGAGTGTTAGCTGAGGGCAGTCCTGGATAGCAGTGGTGCAAGTTTCACAAGGACTCTCGTCAAGAGGGTACAAAAATCAGACTATCCATTTTACCAATAACAATCCTTGACTGATGTAATTTAAAATGTCACAGAAAATTTAGATTTCACTCGTCCCTTATCAAAAAGTTTAACTGTATACTTCAACAGTATACTACAAAATTGGGAATCAGAGTCATGGAAACAGAAATAATTACTTACCATTTCTACATTAAAGCATTTCAGATTCTGAAATATTACCTCCTTACGAGTTTAACTTTGTTTTTACTAAAACATAAATCTTCTCTGTATCAGCTCTATTATTAGTTTCAGTGCTGAAGAGCATAATGCAGATGAAGATGCATAATTCATACTGTGAAGAGCCCATAAAGATACGCACCTGCCAACTGCTATGAATATGACCATTAGCGTTAATTTGACTGCACATGAACCTAGAGCTCAAACCTGCAGCATGCTCAGAACCATGACAGAATCACAGTTGTCATTCAACATGTTGGCTAATAAAAGAATTTGAGAAATCAGAGGGGAAGATTCTTGGGTATACAGCAAGACTGAATTATTATCCAGGGAAGTTAACTATTTTGCACTGATTCATTATCTTTGTTGAAATGAACACTACAGATAGAATCTCCTTCAAGAACTACAGGGTCTCCGTATGGATTTTGAGCAATGAGATAAGCAGTACTGTAATTCTGCACAGAAATCCTCCCAGCAGAGTAATATGGCAGAAAGCTGTGGTTAAATGGCAGAAAAAAAGAAAGGGGTTATGATCATTAGTCAAATAGAAAGAATATGAACAATGTAGTAATAAAAGATGATATAAAAAAAAACCAAGCCGAGAAGCACAAAATGTAAACAGCCTACAAAACAAAATTAGAATCTGAAGAGGCATCAAGACAGGGTCATTTAGGGGAAGGCATCCTAGGTAGAGCTGCTGCATTTTCATACACATTGGAAAACGGTGATACAGTTTTGATAGCAGCTTGCAAGGATGCTGCAGTAATCCAGATGGTAAGTTATGAGAGCCTGTTTAAAAGTCCTAATGGTAAAGAATAGAAATGGGTAAACAAACTTATACTGCCTGATTTTGAACATGGCAGATTTCTTATTTGATTCAAATACTGCTGATTTTACCTTCTGCCAGAAGAATTACATAAACATAGGGAGCAGAAAACTCCACCGCAGGAAAAAAAAAATTAAATCCCAGTGAACCTGTATTAATCTCTAATATTTATTTTAAAAGTCAGGCAGAGAAATACAAATCATACATCAGCTGTAATTTATGTTAAATGCAGCTGTAAGTGCCACATGTGATATGCCTACATCCTGAAAAACAAAAAAAAAGGGGAATATAACAGATGTTGTTGTTGTAAAACATTAGGCAATATGAATGACTCCACTTGTTTTCCTAAATAAAAATTAAAAAAGCAAGAGAAATGAACATTACTGACCTAATGTAATAAAATATTCAATACCTCAGTTGATTCAGTATGTGACACCCTTTTTTGCTGCAAATCTCACAGCTGCTGCTGTTTAAGTGATGGTAAAAGAGAGGAAGCAAAGGAATGGGTGTTACTGTAAAATGATGGGGCTTTGACATAAGTCATGGCAGAGACGAGAGACCCTAAACCCTGTAATTTAGAAGCTTTCAGAAAATTTGGGATTCCAGAGCTTAAGGTGTTAGCCTCAAAGAACGTGCTACACTTATGTTATATTGGGGAGGGAAGCAGGACAGAGCTTAAGTCTTTACATGGTAGTTATATGAGGAAAATATCTGAAAGCTTTTCAGCAATCCTTCAGACCATTGCTAACCGAAGAACTTCATCTGTCCCAAGAGACTTCTCTGAAAGGCTTTTGTAAATGAGATGCCAGTTTCATCCCCCTTATGTGCCTGCTAGTGGCATAACAGCACTAGCAGGTGTCCTTGCAGCAACTTCTATTCTCTCTCTCCAGCCCAATGATATTCTGCCCATTTTATTCTCTTGGCACAAGGCACATCTAGACAGAACAAAAATTATAAGGAGCAGATCTATTATCAGTCATTGAGAAGGGGGTGCAGAAGAGCAAACAAATACAAAAACTGAAGAAGGGCACAACTTGTCCACAGATAGTGTCTGGGTAACAGAGCAGCAATCTCCAAGCAAATGGACTCTTCTGTGTGTGGGAGGGGTTTTTTTTCTGTGAGTTTGTTTTGGTTTTTACTGGACTCTCAAGGATTATTTTTTTTAATCCCCCTCAGTTGCTCTGATTACTGTTACTTGCTGTTTCATTACCTTGAATTTATCTTTGCAGAGCAAAGGTTCCCTTGCTGCTCCAGTTCACCTCACTGAGTACCAATCACTCACTACAGTGACAGAACACAGAAAAATGCTTGATACTGTGGGATCGGGTTCTGATCTCACCTTTCCAAAGAGCTATTGGGCAAGGAGAAATCAAGAAGCCCTGCTTTTTACTTCTATGCTTCCCCATGCCTCGGGCTGCTTTAACAAGGATTTGAAGGTTACTGCCTCCTTTTTATCCCCACGTATTCTCTCTTCTGCACATTCTCCTTTCCCTCAATTCAAAGCACCAAAAAAGCTTTGTAGTATTACATTTGCACCATTCAGCAAAATCTAGTAAAGACGTACAGTAATTGCTGAGAAATTTTCCACTTTTTCCCCCAACAAATGTAATTCCTGTCTGCTGCCTGCACATCCTCCCTCTCCACTGAGCCAGTGCACTGTGATAATCACGCCACTAACATTCAGATAGAGATCAAGTGATGCACCCAGCTCTATCTCAACTCTGACTTTCAACTTCACATTTTACTTGGATGCACATATTACTGTCTGAGAAACATACAGCCATTTCTCCTCTAATGAAAACTGCTTTTAGATAACCATGGAACTACCCCAGATTTAGACAGGGAAGGAATGAGTCTTAATATGTCTAAACATGGGGACAAGGGTGAAATTCTGTTCGCTGTTCGCAGACACAGGCCATCTCAGAACATGCAAATTAACCATCCAAAATAATTCTATCTGAAAAAGCTTATTTCATACATTGGTGGTTATAAAGACATCACTGAAATAACAGGCATTTCTGAGGGTTTGACATCACAGAGTCCAGCTCACATAATTCTGATGCTGGTTTGTCAAGTAGTGCATTACCAGTCTGACCATCTAATTCATTCCATAGGTCTTCTAATTTCAAAAGAAATTTCCAGCCATCACTGGTACCTCTGAAATCTTCATATAGATACATTGTGTGTAGTTGCATGACCTCCGTTCTGTCTGTGACTGATTCATGGGTATTAAGAAATAGTCCTACAGTAGCATGACAAATGCAACATCTTTTGTAAGAAAGGCCTAAGCATGGATACTCAGCTTTGCCCCATCTGCATGTATCTACCATTGATGTCAGAGCAATGAGATTTTAGACTGGCTAATGACAGTAAGTCATGTTTCTAGGAGAAAATCTTTAACACTAAGAAATTCCTAGAAGTAATAACAACAGTTATTTGAAGATCCTGGATTAGCATAGCTACTCTACTAATAAAAGTAACCCCACAACACACCTCCCCACACACAAAAGAACCCCACCAGAAAAACAATGTTAAAACTAGCAAGATCAAGACTTGCAATGACTTTACAGTCCAATGCCTACAGAAAACAGCTAGTAAGTTAAACAGTAAATAATTACTGAATAACTACACAAAAGAGTAATCTGATGGTTTGGGAAGATTCTACCAATTTAATGTTTTGTTTGTTTTCTGGGTTATGGTCCTTCTTAATACTCTCCAAGTTTAGGAACACTGCTAGAACAATTTATACCTAAGAAAAAAAACCCTGCAACTTCTTGAAAGGAGCTGTACAGGCAATATCTCATTTCTAACTGCCTTTCAAACACTGGATTTATACTGCTACAAAACCTAGTTCTGTCCTGTATGTATACACATAGTCAAAAAACTGCACATCTACAAGAGTAGTACTGGAAGTGTCAGATAATCAGAGGCTTCCTGAGCTATACAGAACTGCTCAGACACAGCTAAACACAGATAGACAAGACACATAAAACCTGAAATGCAAAGAGAAAACCTGGCGTTCCCCTTCTTGTTACACCTGACTTAAATAATCTGACAGCCAACTTGCTCACTCTTTTGCATTTTACTTTATCTTGCTTTATCTTGAGACACAGAGGAGGAAGCATTTGGGTTGGCTTTCATGGAAGTTGTGTGTGGATACCTATAACCACTGCTCTCATAACCACTTCACCATATTTTAATACTGAAAACTTTAGTGATTGTGGATGAGCTCACTGACAATGAAGTGCCTGAATAAACAAGTATCTATGAACATCTATAAGCCCCATCAATATCCCCTATTTCTTCTCCAATTTGTCACAAAGGTTGAACCTTAAAATAATCACAACCTGAGACTTAGACTAAGAGACCTCACCTTACTACCATTTTGCTATAATGTCTTCAAGACTTACCATGGACAGAATTCCAGGTTTCCTTGTAATCTACAATCAAGTGCTATAAAATTATATTCAACCATCTCATGCTGCTTTCATTGGTATGCTTACAACATGCCAGGGTACTTAGACCAAATATATCCCAAAATGAAGAAATGTATCAGTTTGTGCTTCAAAACACAGCCAGTGCCCTCTGATTCACTGGCTGTTCTCCCTTTGCTATCATATAACAGCAGAAGCTTGGCTTCTAAATCAACTGCTGAAACAATGATGGTGTGATGTAGCAGTGAGAGACTGAGGGGACCAGCTCTCCCCGAAGAAATCCAGTCAATTAAATTCTGCCCGGAAGGGATCCAATCTAATATCAAAGATGTTGCCATAAGGGTATGTTCCCTGGAGCACAGGGTTAATGATTTAGAGCATGTCAGGCTGGCCTGAAGCAGTCAAAGTGAAGCCACACCTAAATAAATAAATAAATAAGGAAACAACTAAAACTAATACCTGCAGTAATTAAAAAAAAAACCAAACCCTAGAGACATAGTGCAGTAATTGGCACCCCATTTAAGGGATATTCAGATTTTCCTGGTTTCACCTTAATGCCTGAATATTTTATTTCCCTGGATCACTGAAACATAAAACACTGAAGAGTCTGTTAATACCCATGAAAAAAACAAATATAAGTCAATCATCTCTGAAAGCAACTGCAGCTCCTGCCAGGAGCAGGTGAAGAATCTTTTTTACATTCAATATGGAGACTGAAAGTTGGATATCTTCTTTGCACATTGTAATTCATCCTTACATATACACACTGCCACCAGCATTAAAATAAAAGAACCCTCATAGTCTTTAAAGTATTTATCCCAGAAATCACCATGAGCTAAAGGTGTCTGGTGATATGAAGATAAAATTTTTCATAGGTTACTACCCCACATGCAGTTCCTACAACTATCCAAGTGTGGGCTTTTGGTTTGGTTGGGGATATTGGTTTTTTTCTTCATTACTATTCCTGAGCCAATTTTGTCTTTATCTTGCTGCAAGTGTCAGATAAGCATCTATTTTTGCAACTAATTCAGTATGCAAAAAAAACCAAGCAAAGCTACTACATGACAACAAACATAGAATACTGTTTTCCTGATTCTGATGTTAATTTTAAGGTAAACTTTTCTGTCTAGAAGGGAAAAGTTTACAGTTTGCTTATTTGGTACCATGCAAATCAACAGTCTTGGATAGCTCCTTCTGAACTGAACATCATCAGCTGAATAATATCTAGAAAAAGCACTGTGCAAACACAGCGCTAAGAGGACCATCTGTATCAGATAAGAATCATGATTCAGCACACATGTGAAGGGGCAGGAAAGATATTGTTATGGTTGAGGTACTGGAGAAGATCTCACCCACATTTCTCAGAGTTCTAGTTCTCCACCCAATAAAGGGATTAAAAAGTAGAGTCAAGGTATTTTTGCCAGGAGTAATGAAATCTATGACCCCAAATCTGGATTTGGGAAAATCACTTCTCTGGAGTGGAAATGCAGATTTGCTACTGGAGCAAGAAGCATTAGCTCTTTATAAACATCAACTTGGCATTTAAAGCACATCTTCAGCATATAGAAGACCTCTCTTCTTTTCTTCAGAGAGATGATTCTCCCTCTCATTAAAGCATCAGGTAATACTATACTAAGCAATGGATCTTAAAGTCACAGGCACACAAATTCCTTGACCATCTTGATTGACAATGAGTATACATATATGTGAGTACATATCCTTATTGATTAAGCATGTTTGCTTGCTCTGTGTCTCCATTTATTCAAAACAGTTCTACCTTGAAAGAGCAAGGATTGATCACCATCAAATATACAATTATTCCACAGTAGAGTACCCTCAGAGACCACAATGGCTCAAATTCTCTGCCAGAGCAATTTAAGTCTGCCCTTTTCCATTTGCTCCCAGTTCAGCTGCAAGTCAAGAAAATCATCAGTTTTGCTCCCCAAAACCAGAATAGACTCCTCATTTCTTTTTTTGTGCAGACTACTTCATAAGATGATATGGCAAGGAAAATTCAACCACTAGATCAAGAACCATCAAAAGCTCTGAGAGATTATCTTGAACTATTGCAAACACATACAATTCATTCCTCGAGAAACAGGAAGAACACAACATACATGTGGTTCATGCAACTGCACTAAGACCAGTAACAGCCTGAGGAATCCAGAGTCTGAACTGTTGCTTTGGAAGACAAGGAAAAAAGCAAATGACATTTTTAACAACAGCATTTGAAGATTATGTCAGTGCAACGTATCATTTCTTGATAAATATTTCATCTTTCTAAACAATTTTGCAGTATAACCTTTCAATGCATTTGGCTAAGATTTAGAAAACCATTGTTTTCTATACATAACTATATATGAAGTTAAAGTAGGTGATGACCATACTCCCATTAGTCCCATTCTAGTTGAATTACCTTCCCCTTTATAAGCTGCATGTAATAAGTTAAAATGAATGGAGTTATTTTTCAGGATCATTAATAGACTGTGCTAAAATCATCAAAAAGAAAACTCTCTAGAGTTGGGCAGCTTTATGTTTGTAGCTGAAAAATATTTTGCCACTTTGCCAAATTAGTCCTATCATCCTGTCACAGTAATCTTGGATAATTTTGCTTTGTCAAAAAACTATTTACATATTTATAATTAGATCTATACAAAATCCTTGCTTTAGGAACTCCCCATGCTATAATTTGAAGCAAGCGAGTTACTTATGCTTCTTATGTAGCCTCTATTAATTATCCCAGCATCTTAGCCCTCCAGTACAGGGGAGTACTCTTGTGCCACCTTATGTCCAGGGGGTAAGACACAGGAAACGTTCAGAGAAGCTTCTAGTAGTAGGTCAAGGCCCTTAACCCACAGGCTCTCTAAGATGAACAAGGAGACAGTATTTCACAAAAATTTATTTGTAGAATAAAAGTCTAACAGAGAACTGCTAATTAAAATCAAAACCCTGTTGCCAAAGGACAGGACTTACTGACTCCTCTTTCTGACCAACACCCTAAGCTGGATCCTGTGACAAACAAGAAAAAGTGTTGAGCCTTTAGATGCTGTATGAAGTCTGATGCTCGAATAAATCAGTTCTATGCTGTTAAGGTGAATGACTGAGGACGATGGACAAGGCCTAAGAAAATAGAAGTCAAAACAGAACAATCAAGTACTTGTTACTATAGCAACCAAACAGCATATGCAAGAACATCTATATGCTAGAAAGAATTCTGAGAAGTGAAAGTACAACCAAACCCGGGTTTTGGCTACATAGAACTTCAAAAGAAGTCCTATTCCCTATGGAATCGAGTGCACCTTCAGTGAGTTTGCTGATGACACCAAGCTGAGTGGTGTGGTTGACACCCTAGAAGGAAAGGAAGCCATCCAGAGGGATCTTGACAGGCTGGAAAGGTGGACCCGGGGGAACTGTGAAGTGTAAGGTGTTGCACTTGGGCCAGAGGAATCCTAGACATAGATACAGACTGGTAGAAGAGCTCCTGGAGAGCAGCCCTGCTGAGAAGGACCTGGGGATTCTGGTGGATGAGAAACTTAACATGAGCCAGCAGTGTGCTCTTGCAGCTCGCAAGGCCAATGGGATCCTGGGCTCCAGCAGGGACAGGGAGGGGATTGTCCCTCTCTACTCTGCCCTCGTGAGGCCTCACCTGGAGTCCTATGTCCAGATCTGGGGCCCCCAATACAAGGAAGATGTAGAGCTGTTGGAGTGGGGTCAGAGGAGGGCCACAAAGATGATTAGAGGGCTGGAGCAGCTCCCCTACAAAGAGAGGCTGAGGGAGCTGGGCTGGTTCAGCCTGAAGAAGAGAAGGATGCGGGGGGCATTGCAGCCTGCCAGTACCTGAAGGGAGCAGAGAAACAGGAGGGGATTCAACTTTTTAAAAGGGCAGACAATGACAAGACAAGGGGGAGTGGATTAAAGCTTAAGGAGGGAAGGTTTAGATTAGATGTTAAGGGGAAGTTCTTTACAGGGAGAGTGGTGAGGTGTTGAAACAGGCTGCCCAGAGAGGTGGTGGATGCCCTGTCCCTGAAGGTGTTCAAGGCCAGGTTGGATGGGGCCCTGAGCAACCTTGTGTAGATCCAGGCCTGGAGGTTGGTGCCCTTGCTGTATCCTATCTGACAAAAGTCTCACCCTGGGTCTGTAATGCGTTCTATATAGTAGCAAAAACTACTCCTATCTATTAGTATCTTAGTGCCACGGTAACTCCCACTTCAAAATCCAGTTAAATCTTCTAAAATCTGCATTTGGTGTCTAGTACATGTTATATGGAAGATTAAGGTCTAATTACTAAATCTTTGCTCTCTCTGTAACAAGTCAGACAAGTTCCATCATTTGATGCTCCTATGAAGTGTCAGCAAGGAGCAACGACCCTGGTGAGCTTACACGGACATGGCAAGCTACAACACCTAAAATCACTTCCACACCCAGCTCGTTAGTCACGCCAGTTTTTGCACCTCAGATCACCCAGATGTTTTAGCTTTTGGCAGGTAGTCAAATAGGAAGAACTTTTATTACCTCTTCCTTTGAAGGAAGACTGAGAGAGAGAAGCAGCAACCAAGGGTCCTTTACTTTCAAGCACTCCTTCTGAGCTGGATATTTCATGTTGGTAGTCATAAAGTAAGCTCATTCCTTTAGAAAAATTCCTAAGGGAAGAAGTTATACCAGAAATACTGGCTGAAATAGTAACCCTTCATCCTTAAGGTCAAAGGAAAAGCCGTTCTTGTAAGCTCATTGAAAACCGATCTGATGGATATGAACGAAAGCAAAAATAAGTTGCCTACTGTATAAACACCTCCAAAGTAAATAAAACCCTTGAAGGGAATTGACAAAGTTAAAGAGTCAAGTGAAATAGCAGAAAGATAAATTATCTCAGGAAGCCAGATTCACTCCTGTGCAGTAAGTTAGTAGCAGGACAAGAAAAAATTGGAAAGCATGGCAGGTTTTAATAGTTTGGGAAAAAAAAAAAAAAAAGATGAACAGTCTGACCCAACAACTGTGCCTTCTCCCTCTAAAGTAAAACAACCACAACCTCACAAACCCAAAAGCAAAACAAAGTAACTTTTGATAAAATCATTACCACTGGCCATTACCACTGGCTATTACCACTAATAGCTTCTCTAAGCATGTTATATTATGATGCTTTTGACAGTGGGTTACAAGTACTCATTTCAAATTGGGAAAAGCAGATTGACATCTCACTTCAAAAATTACAAAAATACAAAAGGAGCAGAATAAGCAAGTTCAACAAAAGCATGGATGGGAGAGCACCATCAGGCACAATTCTCCAAAACCAAACTATGTTTATTTCAACTGAATTATTTTGGTTTTACAGTGTTTAGTTTAATGGAATATTTGGACCAGTTCTTATCAATTTCAAAGGAAACTGTTGATTTAAGGAGTCTGCTATTGGTGAGGAGTGTAAACACCAGGAATCTTTCTGTTTGTGTGATGACAGACAATACTGATGATTAAAACATAAGTTAAGGACATTGTCTAATAAACATAAATATTCTTGTGAGTCCTGCAGCATTATTTTGTGCATAAAGCTGCACAGAGAAAAAAACCCCAAAACTCCAAAACAAAACCAGCCAAAACATAGAATCCGGATTCAAAATACCTGCTTTAATTCTGTCACAAGCTCACTTCCCTATAATCTCAATCTTTACATGGATTTGACCATAGCCAGACCCATCCCTCTGGACCTACCCATCCTACAGACATCCTTTGAGTATTTACTAAATTCTTCAAGGATATTTCAGAGCCATACCATCTGCTAGGAGTTTTTACTGAAAATAGCAGTGCTCTAATGGCAGTAACACTGCTGCTAGCACTGTAGCTCTGTTTCAGTATACATCTCCATGTCTTTGCCCACACAGCCAAAGAGTAAGAGACAGTATCAGCAAAATTCATCCCACAGGTTGGTACACATTAGAGTCCACTAAGAACACTAACTTTGTGGGGCATTTTTCAAGTGCTTAATGAGACCTCAGTTCTCCTGTCAGGAACCTGTACAAGACAAGGACCAAAATTTCATGTTTTTGCTTCTGTTCTCAGTCCTTTTCCTACCTTTCTTAAGAAGCCTGAACAATCTCTTTTTATATGTTATTAATATCTTTAAATCTCCTCCTCTTTTTGCAAAGCAAAATGGTAATGTGCAAGGCAGAATCCAGTTCAATGCTGATCAGACTCCTGATATGACAGGATTTAAATAAAAACAGCTCCTTCCAGTTTCATTTGAAAATATGACAAAGTCTGTTTATCAAATACAACAAACTATCTATCACATTCTAATTGGAACCCTTTTTTGCCAGCATGCCTGGTGCCTCACTAATCTGTACACAACTTAATAGGGAAGTTAATAAATTATGCAAGAGAACTAATTATACCTATTTGTCAAAAGATGAGATAGTTAAACTGAGGATTTAAACAACAAGGAATGAGCATTTTGTCCTAATTAGTTTGACCTAAACTTTGGGGGACAAGGGAAAAGAGGCAGAATACTCTCTGACTAATCTCTGAGTGGTAAAAGCTACTATCATACAGGCAATAATACAAGGCTGAAAGGGCCACTCTTTCATGAAATACTGGAGCATGCATTTCTTTCAAATCATAGCATGTCATCCTGACATCAATCTTCCCAGCTGCCTAATCTGTTTAAGATAAAAGTCCACTAAAGGGAAAAGTTAACATTAAGCCACTTTATCGACCTCTCCCCTTGTTACTCTGAGGCTGGATGTATGCTTATCTCTAACACAAAATAAAAAGTCGCATGAAAGCCACTCTAACCGATAGAAACTGCATAAAGTGGATAGTTGCACACATTTGTAGATGTATTGATTCCTTCACTTCAGAAACTGGCTTATGTTTTGTAGGGACCACACAAGATAGCAGGAGTCACTATATAATTTAGAGATATTTTAACATGAGGAGCCAGGTAGACGTTAACAAAACTCTACCCGTCCAGTTACAGAAAATCTACCCCTGTATCTTTCATATAGTCAATAAAAATACTAAGAGAAAGTAAACATATTATGGCAACCATAAAAATACTCTAAGGGACAAAATAAATTTCTCTAAGCATATGTAAGATAGGACAAGTAAAGAAAAAAAAAATCATCCTAAACAGTTGCCACTGGAAGAGGTTCTGACCAAAAATAGAAGATGAAGTAATATGATGAATCACTCGACACACTTCCCTGCATTTGGTTTTACTTTCTGACTGTTGTGCCCAGATCAGTATGGAATTCTCTCTCTTCAGGTGGCATCATCTTATGTTTCTCTCTGCTGTGCTTAAGAGGAAAATTCCACCAAGAGACTGACAAAACCTACAGAAAACAGCCTGCTTGGTACATACATTTTCCAAGTACAGTTCATAATTAGGTGAACTCTCTTCACCACAGCTTTAAAGCATGGATAGTGTATACCAAATGACCAACTTAGAGAGGGTAATACTTTTGAACTGAACTCTTGAACTTTTAAGTTAATGTGACATCTATGTTTCTCTAGTTAAACATCTCTAAGAGACAAAAAGCAACAGTAATATCTCCCACACAAAAAGGAAACTTAGAATCAAATATTCCAACATTAGGACAGGCTAGCACTAGAGCTACTGTTAACCTGTATTACATATAGATAGCACACCAGTCTTGTAATGGTACACCTTTTGATCCCATACTTAATTCCTACAGTATGACGCAACAATATCAATATAAGCTCCAGAATCCTTCATCTATGTTCTAAGTAAACCTTTAGAAGTGATTTTTACAAGTAGTTGTATTCATGATGCATAATGAGAGCCTGACACAATGTCAAATCAAAAGTGTTGTGACCTTTTTGTTGACTTAAGCTTCCAGCCTTATCCTAGGGACTGTTTTAATCTTTGTACTGAATAGCACTACATAAGAGAAGCCCACTGACATCGAAGGAACTACCTGTTGCAGTTGCTGATCAATACGAGTACACACAGTTGAATTGGATTCTGACACACCACCTAGAATAGTACAAGTGTATACTTGTGAAGTCTCTATTCACCTCTAACTTTCTTTTTGAGTTAAGTAACACTAGCAGAAGCACACATAAGAAAAAGGAATTACTTCTGCAAGGTGCATGCAGAATTAAAAAAGCTTGTGGAGAATCAAAAAGGCATGCAAAGACCCTGAAGATCTGAGTCACGACTTTGGGAGTCTTGGCTCCCAAAGACTTTTCTGAGTTAGAATTTGGGAGTTTGTGCATTTAGTTGAAAGCTGAGTTTCAAAGACACTGGAAGTTAGTCTGAAGCACTAGTGCCACTGAAAGAGGTAGTTCTGCCTGTTTGCCAACAGACTTCTTTCCATTCCTGTCTCACCCAATCACCTGTCCTGGTATAAGTGCGTGCTTGTTCACTGCGCTGTAACCCAAGGGACTTACCTGGCTAAATCAAACACAGAATTGCAGGTGGTGGAAGGCTGGAGGAGAAAGTAAAGGTTAGCTTTAACCTCAAAATTTTAAAATTAAGTTCAGTAGTCCTTGCTTTTTAATTGAATCCAGTGATTGCAATTCAATTTCTAATCAGAGTGCAAGTATTTTTGTAACTGGAGTCAAACAAGAAGCTGTTCTCTCCCTTCACTCACTACAGTTCTCAGAAACTGCTTTTTAAATGTAAACTTTACTGGATTACACCATTTACCAGACAACTCTACATTTATGTTTGTTGGAGCTTCTTTTTAAGGGGAAAAAGAGAGCAGGAAGGAACGGATAATATATACCGTGCAGTCTTAAGATTCAATCTGGATACATCAAAACCAGTCATATCTAGAGCCAGAAAGTCTATGAGGGTCTTTAATTGCAAGGGAAAACATCTTAATTCAGAAACAAAGAAAATTCTCCTTCCAGCATAGGTCAACCAGGGACAGTCGCAACCCTAAAAGGTGGGAAGTTTCAAAAACTCAGTGCTGGAGAAGGCTTAAAATGGAAACAGCTCCTGCAATTATGACTTTACTGCTGCTATAAGCATATTTACATGCATGTAAGATTTTTAAGTTGATTTTTCTTCTGTTTATCTCCTCCTACAATGGAAGGCTAAAGTAACCCGACTTTCTTACCTTTAACTTTGAGCAGTGAACAGATACAGGCATAATGTCATAAAATTTGAGTTCCCCAAACCACATTTGATAAATTAAATCCTCTTTTTTAGAGTGTGCAGGCTTGCTAGTTCAGTTTGGTAAAGTTTCAGTCTGATCAAGATGAGTCCTGCAGTGAAACCTGTTATTCCCTTATGTTGAAGAAACCACATCAGGAGCTTCCAAGGAACGCCATTACAAACCCTTCCAGCATCAGGTTGTTTTTAATTCAAAATGAAAAAGGAAAAAAATAAAAGTTTGATATATTAGAGCACAGTTTGTTATCCTCTGCTGTAATACTGAGACAAATACATGAATAATTGTTACAGGAAAAATTAATATCAGGAATTTACTTGACACAATTTTAATTGCATCTACCTTCTGTGGTTGGTTGGAACAGATAAAACCTCCATCACAAGCTCACTTGAATTTTGGATTACATCCACAGGGCAAAATTTCATTAACTTTAGTGGATACTGGATTAGCTGTATCTTTCTCAGCAAATCTGATTTTTGCTAAAATGCATGAACTATGTTTCTTAATGTAAGAGCAGCCCCCAGAAGAAGCAGGGTATATTTGCTCACCCCCTGGATTTTGAAAGTGCCAGAGGAACCCAGTCTAGGCACATTAAAATACATTTTATTGAGTATACTTTTGTTCTGCACATTCATGAGAAAATGACATCGCAATTTCTCTTTTCACCAGTTAATGACAGCTACGACTTCTACTCGGCTATTCTTTCCCATTCTTTTCGAAGCACTGGTATTAGATAACAAAACACACACAACACCATACAGTTTCTCTGTCAGCACAATCAGCAAGAGGCGCTACGCAAAATGCAAGATTGAAGAACAAGGGCAGAATTACAGTGGTGAAATCACCACAAAATTACTGAGTACATCTTCCTGCAGAAAATACATTCCACAGGTATGTAAGACAGATCAGTCTCATCAATCTAATCCTAAAGGCACATTTTAAAGACTTCTTACAATGGGCAGTGTACAGCCTTTAGGCACTTTGATGGCCTTAATGCTATAATTTATCCTCCATACTTGCTCCATCCACCATAAACAGATAACAGATCACTCCCTTTCTTCTTGAAACAGCATTCTGTATATTTTAAGATTTATTACATCCCGTCTTCTTTCTATTTTTAGGCTAAATAACTCTAGCTCCTCTTTATTGCATTCTTCTCTCTCAGCAGTGTTTTCTAGACCTGCTATTTTTCTTCCCAGGTCTGTCTTCACTGGGACCACAGCTGTCTGAAAAATACAACTGGCAACAGTTGTCTCACAGAGGCCTCACTGATGATTAATAAAGCTGCTAGATTGTTTCACAAGTGTTACAGTCCTGTTAATAGGGTGTGAGCTGTCAGTTTAACATTAATGACTCACTATTAGTTGTGATTCACTATAAATCTTAAGACCCTTTACACAGAAATGCCACTTCACCAAATGTTTCCATGCTGTATTTCTGCAGCTGCTTGATCCTGCTGAAGCACACTACTCTGATCTTGTCCCTGCTGAACGCCAAGGTAATTTTGAGTTCTGTAGCTGTCTCTCAGTGCTCTTGTGCTCATTCCCACCCTGGGATGGCTAACAGATTCACAAAGTGCTCTGCATTCTCCTGCCCAAGTCACTAATAAAACTAACAAATATGAGACATAGGATGTTGGCAAGCCCTCCTTGGTATACTTCTATGTTCTGACATTTGGCCAATTATGCATATTCATTCAAAATTTTTTTCTGATGCATTTTATATTCATGAGGCAGCAGACTCCTCTAGACCATTTTTCCTCACTTAAGAGAATATTGCATGAAACTCTACTCAAGTCAACACATATAATATCTACTGCTTCCCTCCTAACCAGCTGACCTGTAATACTGCCTTACAAGGAAATTAAATGGGTTTGTAATCATTTGCCCTTGAGAAATCTGTTTACTTGGTAACAGATCTTGCTAACTGGCAGGGGCTTATGAGATGCCTATCCAATTATTCCTTCCTTTATTTAAGCCAAACAGACTTGTCTAATTACCCAGCTCATCCTTCCCCTATATTTGCTTTTCCCCAGGTACCACTTTCTTCCCTACACAGCCAGTTCTTTAAATGTCCTAAAATTAATCTCATCAGGTCCAGCTTCCCTGAAAACATTTAAGAACTCACTTAGAGCTAGAAATCTTTTGCACCAATTTCTCCAGTGACGTAAGTCCCTCAGTGCAAAAGACAATGTTCTTAAGCAGCTAAAAGGTGTTTTCAAAATAAGTAAATCCTAAAAGAAAACACAAAGTGACAGTTATTTGCCTTAAGATATTTTTCTTCCTATTCAGCAGGCAAAGATCAAGAGAAGCAGTGATTTTTACCAATAAAGATAATTCACAATTTTCAAGCAACTGAGAGCAGAACTGTGCACCTGGATCTCAGGATGTGTAAAAAGTACATTCCTAGCTCTCCCACCTGCCATTTATTTCAGCTTTATTGTTCCATTTTTGGAAAACAGATCATAATAGTAAAGCTTTCTGCTTTACATTCAGAAAAAGAGAAGAGGGGGCAAAGAGAAACCCGAGCAGCAACACAGCACACGAAGAGGGCAGTAGAGGTAAGTCAAATGACTGGTTCCATGCTTCCCTACCATGCTGCAGAAGGATCTCAGCAAGCCATTTCAATCACTGGGAAGCATGAACACGTTTCCAGCTCTGTCACAGAATCACAAAAGGGTTGAGGTTGAAAGGGGAGGGGGGGGTGTATGTGTGTGTCATTTTGTTAACTCTGGAGGTGATCTTGTGTCATGTCATCCATGTCCATGTGTCGTTGTCCCCCGGCCCCCCAAAAGAGGGTCACCTAAGGCAGGTTGTCCACAACTATGTCTAGATGGCTTTTGAATATCCCCATGGAGACTGTACAACCTCTCTGGGCACTCTGTGATGGTGCTCTGACACCCTCACTGTAAAAATGTGTTTACTGATGCTCTAATGGTGCATCATGTGCTTCAGAAAATCCCTTGTTTGAAGAGGGAAGATTTCTCACTTTTATGTTTGGATAAATGCAAATATTTTGCATATGTTCTATACACCTACTATATTGTGTTCTGTGAAACAATGCAATGGTGTAACACATCTGAGAGCACCTAAGATACCATAATGGATCTCCAAAGGACTTCTTCAAAATATGACACAGGTTTTAATTTCATTTCTTCAGAGTATACAAGTGAACTAACTAAACTAACAGGCAATAGTATGTTGTCTGGTACTTACTTGACTACTACCTTTATCTTCTTTCATTCTTTTTAGGAATACACTTTTTCTTTGTGATCCAGAAGTATGGGTTTTGTAGGTACATACAGAATGCTATTTCCCACCTTGAAAATGCTATTTCTAGAGGCCAAAGTAATTAACTGGTAGTTAGGATAAACTTGGGTTTAGTTCTAGAACCTTGTCTGACTCTTATGCCCTCCATGACTTTATTGAAGCAAAATGCTGGGAAAGAATCAACTCTCTCTTGCATGAACTTTCCTGAGATGTAAAATACACTGCAGTATAAATATCAAGGCAAGAGTTTAAACCAGGTTCTGGACCAACTCTGATAGCAGTCATATCTGTTCTTGTATTCATTGATCATGGACACTGGTATATCTTGCTCCAGTTGTGCACAGTTTTAAACCTTACAAACAGAGCTTGCTGAGTATAGAGGACTTGGTTCCATGTCTAAGAAAAAGTAAGATCTGAACTCCCTCACCAGAATAACAAAGCAAGGGTCTGATTATCACCTTCTCTAACTACCACAGTTACTGCTTACTGCATCACACATGGTCACTATAATAAAGAATTAATTCTTGACAAGTCCCTGCTACCAAATATTCGGAGATGGAAATGTTTCAGTGAGAAAGCCACACAGTATTTAATCTCTGCCTTTGCTATTCCCATATATTTTATAGTTCACATCAGTCCTGTAGATGCCAGAGAAAATGACTCAGCCTTTACACAATGATTGTAGATTGATTACAAAAATCATTACTATGAGAGTTTTTTTACCAAAAGGTGCTGTGGTGTGAATACCAATTTTCACCTGAGGTCAGCTTAAAATACTTAAACAATTACCTTCCATTGATCCTAATGGAAATAATCCTCATGACTTCATGAAGGAAATCATGATATCAGAGAGTAAACTCGAAATCACATAAGATAAATACAGCCATTACAATTAATTACACTAAATTGATTAGGCCAGAGAAAAGGGGCAAGTGCGAAAGATTTGAGGCAGTTACCATTCTCACCAGTAGAATGCCTGTATAATTAATAAGCAGTCTCCCTTAGAAATCAGAGCATTTTTTTTACATACCTGCTATATAAGTTCTTTAATCCTTGCAATTAAGGATCATGCTTATTTAATAGCTAAACCAAACAAAAACACCACTAAAAAGCCGATATACATTAACTATCAATTCCATTTTCAAGGGTGCAAACTCTCCTCCTCAGAAAACCTGGCCCATTGAACATACATAAAACATTCCACTTGACCTTCAAGCATGCCTCCAAAGAAGAATGTATTTTTTTTTGACATACTTAAAGAAACACAAAGGAAACCAACACTCCACTTCAACTAACAGGAAAAGCAATGTCATTATCTCTAATTTCCTTTTTCCAAATGTAGAGCATTCACCCCTTATCACAAGATCCAACCCCCACACACTCATCTCTACAACTGTTACAGGAGAGACACTTCACAATGGGGATCCATAATGTTTGCTGAGGTTATTACAGATCACATAAATAACATAACAATGATTTTCTATTGTAAAATGTTACCTCAGTCCTCTGGTCACATGTTCTCTTTACTTGATTTTACCACTCCAAGATGAATACATATTTCTTATAAGGAGAACAGTTACCCTAAGAGACCAGCAATGCCTCACCTGAATACTATGCAAAATGCCTGGCATTATGACTTTCTCCAGATAAAGATGGAAAGCTTGACAAAGAAACAGGAATTTGAATCCAAGTCTTCTACTCCTGAGCTATCTTTTCTCACTACCAGTTTAAAAATACTCCAATTGAATGTAGCCTAGCCTATGGAGCAAATCAGTGGCAGAGCAGCAAGCTACTCAAGGCTGTTTCCACCCATTTTCTGCTACAACTCTGCAGTTCTACTTATATAGCATGCTATAAATCATTGCCAAAGTATCTGCATGCTATTTAATGAAATACCTTCAAGAGAAAGTAAACAGTACACAAAAACTGCTGCTGAGCATAACAGATCTCAATCGAAAGGCTATTGGTGTAAGAGATGAAACAATGGTTTACATTACTTAACAGCTACAGACTAAGAATGGTTGGGAATGACAAATCTTTGTTTACAGTAAAGAGAGCAAAGCAGATCAATAAACAGAGTAATAAATAGTTTGCCCCTGCATTACATTTCTTCTCCATCAAAAAGGGACTAAAATACTGAGAGTACCTTGTCTTCAAAGTGAACTCTAACACCACACTTTAGTGGAGCTTGTTCCTCACAGTTCTCCTCCCTCTCCTGCAGGCAGGACTAAACAGTAGGTAAAAACTATTGAGCCATTTTCTTAAAGTTCTGTTTTCACAGACTACTTTCTCTATTAAGTTCCTGGAAATTAATTACTTCCTATAAGCTTAATTACAGCCAGTTAAAGAAACATTGTGCAAGTCCGTAAACAATGCTTGGCCAATTTGAGTTAATGGATAGTTGAATCTAAATGAGATTTCAATTCAACTACGTTCATATGCAGCCTGCACAACATGTTCAATATTACAGTAAGAGATTCCAGAGGAGCCTTGAAAATTAACTGTGGAATCAGTACTCGTAACGATCTATACATTTGTACTTGTTTAGTCTGACAGAGCAAACAGTACTCTTACTTCTTAAAGAAACTGGCAGCAGCTATGCGATCAGCTCACAGGACTGTCCTAGAAACACTTCTCAAACACAGTAGAAAAACCTGGGCTCAGTTAAAGTAAGTTTCACTCCAGATTACTAGAACATACAGATTACAGATTACTAGATCATACAGATTAAATAAACAAAGTATATCTAATGAAAACTAATTACATCAAATCTTTTCTTAACTTTGTAAGAGGAAAGAAAGTGATGGGTTAGGAAATAATTTGGGGTTTACTATGAAAATTAAGTCTCTACAGAATCAAATTTCCTGTATGGAAGCATATTTTCATCAACGTCTTGCTGCTTGAGATCCAATTCTAACACTCCAGAGTTCCCTATCCATTTGAATTCTCAAAGGCAAATATAGCAGTGAGAGACAAAGACTATCTAAAGGAAGGAAACAATACTTCAAAGGGTAAGGATAGTTTTCCTGATGTACTTGCACAATAATCAGCATTAGATTGTTCCTGGATTTCTAAAGGTTCCCTGACAGATGTCTCCTCACAAAAGTCTGTATGTTTGATTACATTCATTATCTATTCAAGGTACAATTCAATGAAGGCTACAGGCTTATCAGTTCCTACTGAGGGGCCAATTTTACTCCCACAGTCATGACAGCTCATGTTCCAGACTCTTCCTTCACCGGCTATTCTTTTCTTAATCCTATGTCCCACTTTTCTGAGTTGCTCTGGCCTATGAAAGTGGTAACACACACTATTTACTACTGTTTATTATTTTGCTTTGTTGTCTACTAAAGACTAAAAATACCATGCCCTCAACAGCTCTAGTTGAGTCCATGTGTGCCATTTTAACTTTCCCTTTGGACAACTTGAATATGTTTTAAAATAATGTTACATAAAAGATTTTCAAAGGAACCTACATAATTACTTTCTGGTACAGAATCACAGTTTCAGTCTTTCTCAAATCCACACATATCCTTAAGCAATTCAGCTAAACAAAATGAATCTCATTTTGAGAGTTGCAATCATAGGTCTCTGTTAATCCCCAGTGTAAATTTGTAAGTAGTCAGCCCATCCAGTAAAATGTGTATTGGTCCAACAATTCTTTCTCAACAGTAAGACAGCTACAGGCACCATTGCCTGAAAAAGCAAACGGTGTAAATTGAATGTCTGCTGATTAGCTTCCATTTATCAAATCAATTTTCTTCCCCTAGAACATACATAGTTAAATTCTGAGGAATTATTCCATTTATGGTGCTGTAATAATATCCCTATCTGACCTTTGTTGTACAACACTAAGTCAATGTGCCAGCATCATGTTCCAACATTGAAAAATCACGTTTGCCATTAATCAATAAGTCAACGGATTACTAATACATTTTTCATGTTGAGCAAACATTAAGGCCTCTATTACAATGAAGCCAAATACTTGACTATTTGCTTAAGAGCCTACCCATAAGTGCTGAAGCCAATGCAGGCCAGTACCAGAGAGAGACGAGCACAAAGAAAGCAAGAGTGCAGGAAGGCAATATGCATGGCACGTCTTGAGCTTTATGCATTCCCCCACAGCCTGCTCCAAAGGCACTCATTTTATTCCAAGTTAACATAGTGCTGCAACAGTTCAGAGCATCTGACTACTGCTAACAGGGTTGCTGGAGCAGAGAGCGTCTGATGGGACAGCTACCTCAGTGTAAGTTTTCTCCAGTGAAGAACTCCACAGTCTCAATGTTTTCCTCAGACAAAAAAAAAAAGCCACTGCAAAATTATTGGCTCAATTTCACCTAGGATAGTACCAACACATGCCCTATATTAAAAGGTGTTTGTTGATGTCACTCTGCTTGCTGGAACTAAATTCCCAGGAATATAAACAGCTGCTACTCTCTGTGATTATAAAATTTATTATAAACCAAACAACAGAGTCTTTAGATGTTAAACTACAGATCACTCAGTTTTGAGTCTTAGCACATTTCCTCGAATTCACCTTTGCTGACAAGTCACTATAACTATTTAGTAGCAGAAGTTTTTCAAATGGTAGTTTTTTAACTGTCATCTTGTTTATACCCTGTGAGAACATTTTAAGGTTATTTTTCAATTGTTAAGATCTACTATTTCATGTGTCTCACCACCACAGCCTTAACAAGTCAGACAGACTTCATGAGTCCCTTTGGAGCTTCGTTTGTCTTTTATCATCAAAAGCACATGCTGCTTTATATATGTATTTTTTTTTCATTCATACCCCAGAAAGTTTGTAATTGTCAGCACTGTAAATTCAGAAGTTGCTTGCAAAACAGCATCACAGTCTTATTTTTAAAACTAGAGCAAGGATTTCATAGAGCACTGTGCATACAAATAGGTAGGATGAATGCAATAGAGTTACATTAATTTAGTAGTGTTAATCAGAACCTGAGCCTTCTGCTCATTCTGCTTGAATACTCACCTGCACATATGCCTATTAAGACACACCTTCCTTCATGTATGTACCTTGCTTTGTACTAAAAGTCACAGACAAAAATCAAGAGAAGGAACAGATTTTTTGGCATGTCTATACATCTAACTTCAATTTAGTGTACAGAAATCTACATTAGTTTAAAGCAAACCAGTTCACACAAAGCTATCCAGCTGTAGTAATAAACACAGAGGTAGGATGCCAGGTCCCGCTGAAATGAACAGTAACAATCAAACTCTTAGTGGAAAGAAGGTTGTGTAAGAGAAAGACATTAATCCTATACAGAACTTGCAACTCTGAGAAGTGTCAGAAAAGGATAACTGCAAAACAACACCTTTTAGATGTGCTTTCTTCAATTTCAGTAACTTCATTTCTCTCTCTGTTAACGCTCCTTAGTCACTTCTCCAGGAATGGAGGTATTATAGTTTCCATGTTCTGAAATTTGATTTTAACTCCTAAATATTTTTGTCAGAATAATCTAGATACAGCTTTAAAATCCATGAACAGGAAAGTAATGCTCATACAGGTATTTGGTAGACACCACACTAAAGGTGAAAAATGGCATTACCTGTGTATGTCTATCACATAAACCTTCTACTGATGGAAACTACAAAGTTGTAAAGTCAAACACGTCATAGTTTGAAAGGAAACTCTACTAAATTTATTATCAAATGCTTAGAAAAATATGGAAATTGGGGTAATTTCTCCTATCTTGTTCAGTTCCTATATGTATTTATTTTACAGATATTTAACAGAATTTATTGATCCCAGCTGCCCATTATCCAGACATCAGATTCCAGCACTTCAATCTACAGGAAAATAATTGGCCCAGATTCACTCCTCCCATGTTAAGCACATAAGAAATAACAGTTCCTGCGCATCCAGGGAGCAGAGGAACACAGAGGAGTGGAAAAGAGAGGGAGAGAAAACCCACTGCAAGAGTAGTTTAAGCTCTTACTCCTGGTCACATTCCTATCCCCAATTCCATGTTGCCATATCTCCACAGCCTCGACCTCAATTCTCAGTTCCATTTTCTTTACTGTGTTCCTCATTCTGTGCAGACAGGGTTTCAGAGGCTTTCTCCCCTTCCTGATTCCTATTATACTGCTCCCATCCCAAGTCAGACACTTCTTGTCCAGACGTCAAATGTGTAAATATAAATATTTACCTTGCATGAAAATCCTCTTTTTTGCCATTATCATTTACAGAATTTCACAGGCAGAGGATACATCCTCAGTAGCAACACAGCTTTGAGGTCCTCACTACTTTTTGAAAAAGGTATAGGTCTCCTTTGTTACAATTACACATCTTGGAAAACAAAACAGAGATGATGGGGTTGCTTATAAAGGAGTGATCTATGCTGCACAACACTTGTCAGTTCAAGATCCCAGAGTCTAAGCAGATGTGTGGTATGCAAGAAGTACTTAAACAGAGTAAGCAACACACATACTACAGCTCCCTGCAACCTTTTGCAGATACCTGCGAGTACATTCAATGTCTATCTCTCTTTCTCTTCAGGAAAATAACAGTCTCAGAGCAGTCACTGAAATGGTTTAGTTCAGTTTCTGCTCTGAACTGACAGCAGCATTAGAAAACAAAAACCTGCAGTGCATTCATATCCCCATATTCAGTTTAAAATCCCTACCATAGATACCACCATCTCCTTCACCTTCTGAGCAATATCAGAAAATTGTCCATCAGCCACTATCTCTTCTAACTTGGAACAACACAGCTGAAGGAAGGTTGCTCAGTGTTGTATTTCAGACAGCACTCGGCAGATTTCGGGGAAGACATACCTGCAATTTTGGTGACACTGCAGTTCACAAAGCTAGAGTGGCACCAAGTGGTGAGCAGCTAAATTTGGGTCTTGTGTGCATGTTTTCAGTCACACTACAAGCCACATTGAGATAATAGGAGTCAAAATGTTTTGGTTGTTCACTTTTACTGGGGAATCCAGATTTATTAGAAATCCTACTTAATCCTCACAGACAAGGAAACAAACAAGGGGTAGAGCTTTCCACAGAGCACTCTTAAGTGAGTAAAATACAGAACAACCTAGTAGACAAAAAGCATGTGAGAGTAATGAGCAGGAAGTGAACAAAGTTACCCTAATTTTCATGATCAGATATAACCACAATTAATCTTTATCAGACCATTGACTTCTAACATTCAAGGCTCCCCAATCCTCCACGCTGGAGCCATTACATCTCTTACTACATTCTAAAGCAAGCACTTTTGCATGGACTTGCACTCTTTCTAGCATCTCTGACACATGCATCACAACTCCTGTTCTCAAAATGTCTTGCACATTGTTGCTTCTTGTAGCAGCTCAAAAACAAACAAACAAAACCAAAACACAATCACAAAACCCAAGAACACTGTGTACCTTCAAAGATCATGTCAGGAAAAGGATTTTCCCCTGTGGTTAGTCATAATAACTATGCTTCATCCCACTCCTCTCCACAATACACTAGGCTTCTAATCAAACCTGGAGGAACAGAAGAGAAAGAGTATTTCTGTGAATAGCAGCTAAAAAACCCTAATACCACCCCCCTCCTCACCTTAATTCCTCTGCTGTAATTCTCAATAAAAAACCCTGCAGCTATTTCAAGGGCACCAGTGCATTTTTGCTATAGAAAATGAGAGATTGTTTTCATCATGCATTTGTACTGGCTGACATCTAATAGGAGCTATTATTTACCCAGGCATCTGACAAAAGTGCTCACTCACATGGAACAAAGCAGTTCAAGTTAAACATTTGTTGGCTACTTTGGCACAGTTTTTCAAGTAGCACAGGGCAATTTCGCCTTTTGCCTGGTATAACTAATACACTGACAGGAGAAAAGTTGTCTTAGGAAAAATAACTAAAGCCAAAACTGATGGAATATCCTCACAAATCTGAAAAAAGTATCTGTCATTACTATCACTATCAGATCCTTAAAAAGAGATAAACAGGGTATGTATTTAGAGGCATGTATAATCACAAAGCCACAGATTAGGTCAGTTACAAATTACTTCAATGTTTCTAGAAAAGTAAGTTCTATAGAACTGAGGAACTGAAAAATTAAGCCTTCCTAAAGGAGCTCTTTGTTGTACACAGCACATCATGGTTACATTGGGCAGGTTCGTAACACAGCCCAAGACTGTAGCTGGGTAGAGACTTCACTTCAGTAATTTGAAAAGCTCCTGAGGTTCAGGAGTTCAAGCAGCCATGAAGGTCCCTGAAGCTTCTGACCCCTCTGAGTTGCACAGGCTGTTAGTAACATAACTGCGTCCAAGCATAATCAGGTTTTTTGGCTTCCAGGTATCAGGGTTTAATCTCAACTTCAAAAACCAGATGAATGCAAAATCTGAATTATGATGATTTTTACTACACCAGCCCACTAAATGACTCGTATTTTTCTTCAATTTTAATTCAATGTCATGTGGTTACATTCTGTGTATGAATGTCCCAACTGCAAATTAACACTTTGTCCATAAACTCTACTTTCTTTCCTACTTTTAACAGATGGCAGCAACATTGGTCCACACATTTAACAGCAACTGATTTCCAATTCCAAAAGAAGTAAATGATCTTTGTATCATTTCCCACTGAGAGGTAATTAATGGATATTTACAAGCTGCTTGGAGACTCGCCAGCAAGGGCTTCTTTGCTGGTTTTGGCTTTGTTTGGGTTGTTGGGGAGGGTTTTTTTTTGAGGGAGAGGGTGTTTATTTTCTTGGGTTTGGGGGTTGTTTGGGGGGGGGGGGTTTAAGCGCTGTGGCTGTATTTCACAAAGTGTTACACCACTTACTTTTGTAAGATTTCTCACACCTCACTTCATTCTCTCATGCTTAAATCCATGCTTCACTAAGACAAGTCTCACTGAAGGCGCCACTACCTTCACTTCCTATCCCAGAACAAAAGGCCTTCTTTGCTTGAACTCAAACCTTCTAAAAGCTAAAGAATTAAGATTGTGGCAGGTATGCTGAGACCCTCTGCTTCATCACTTCCCTGTCTCCACCAACTCCAGCCATTTGTCCAATTTCAATACTGCCAGGAGTTTTATGCTTATATTTTAAAATCTGGTACTAAATTAAGAGCTTTGCATAGTGTATTTATTCCAAGCACAACAGGGTCCCAATCTAAGGAGCCATGCTTCCTAGTAATTGTTATTTATTACGTGAACTTCAAAATTATCATGGTAATAAGTTTGTCTTGCCTGCAAAGACACAGATCCCCTAGTTCCTTCTATTTCAGTCATTATAAACAATGAGGGAAAAACACATAGTACAGGATGTAGTCATTTTATAAACTGTAGAAGGACAGCTATGCTTCCTTAGAAAAGTAAAAACTCACAGTATTTTAAAATAGCACTCATCTCCTTGGAGATATAGCCACTGGTAGGCAAGTGTTTGAGAAAAAAAATATTACCTACCAATTTATTGTAAATGAGAAATTACATGTTGTGCTTTATTTTTAATTCTCCTATAAATGAGTGTTTATCTTGGAATCAGTGGATATAGATGAATGGCAGACTAAAGTACCAACTGCTTCCTTAAAAGAAGAATTATCTGAAATCAGATCTTCTTTGTTGGATGAAACCTAAATTGCAGAGGGAATATTTAACCATGTAAGGAAAAAATCCACAGATAAACTACCATATACTATAGTTAGCAGAACAAATTGTCTTTCTGGCTTCCTCTTTTACTAGAGATTCTAATATAATGCTTTCTCTAAACAACAAAATAGTGTCACTAATATCCTCTGATGCAAATTTCTTGATAATGCAGCATTAATGATAGCAAAGTGCTGATGTATGGATTGCTTAGCAGTTAAAACTTGAGTTTGCTCAAGAGACCCCAAGTCAAGTTCACCCTTTTCACTACAGCAGAGAAATCCACGGAGAACAGCCCAGTGACTTTAGCAGCATTTTCAACTGCAGCTGGTAGTAGACTCAAGAAAACAGTAATTCATCATCTTCAATGATGACTCTCAAGTCAGATGTATTTATTTTTACATATTTTTGTCTACTTACTGTGTTCCTCAATTCACATGTTATGGTTCTCTTCAAAGTTTAGAGCACAAATTCAGACATCACCACAAAGGAATTGACAACTGCATTCTAAGACATTGTTAACTATCCAGATTTACACATCTGTCTTATACATGCTATATACATAAGCCATCTTCTAAGTGTCCTTGAGTTGTCAACTGCTGTGCAAAACCCCCTAGATTTTTTACTAATATCCATATTGCAGATATGCAGTGCAAAGACTATAGGACATTAGAGCAGAAGGGCTCATTTCAGTCACTGCTGTCATATATGGCCAAGTATTTAATTTGCTTTCAGAGAGCATTACAACTGGCTGAAATATCCAAAAGGCCACTAATTATCCTTCTTGAAAGAAAAGAACGAGTTTCTCATAAAAGTCCATTTACTTATACTTCTGTCTAATCACTTGCTACTTGTCTGCAAACGGATTTACGCTCATACAGAGCAATAATGATGACAGATGTTTTTCTGCCAGTCAAACTTAACATTCAAACTTCAGTTGATTATTATGAGCAATCTACAATTTCCTTAATAATTAAGGCTGCAACTTTGTTCCCATTAAAAAGTTCAATTTTGACCTCCCTCTTGCATCTATTAATGAAGCAATACGTGAGAACCATAGCAGAAGAAGAAATTTCCTTCCCATTCAGAGTAAATTGAAGGAGAAAATTCCAATTTATGGCAATGCATTATAGATATTGCCACCTGTCAATTATCTGTCATTTTATTGGAGGGAGAAGAACACAATATAAATATACTGGATTCAAAACATGTCCTCATGCACAGAACTGAAGCTGAGACAACAAAAATCTGATTTTAAATGTAATTGACAGCTTCTTTAGGAAGATCAGGCCCAACTATGGGCTCAGAAATAATAGGCAACAAACAAGCACTATCTTCCCCCCACTTCTGCCTCATTAAAACAAACTACCTTCCTCTCAGGCACAAAAATCCAACCACCATCAGTAAGACAACCCAAAGAAAACCAGAAAATTTTCCTAACACAGCAGAATTTATTTGGATGAGGTGAATATAGTCCAATGATAACTGATTTATGATGTTCCAGTATTAGAGGCACTCACTGGATTTCTACAAATTTTTCTTTGGGCAGTCTCTAACAGAAAGAGAAGGAAAGTGATAAGACATACTTTAATGGATTTATCTACTGAAAATCTAATCCACAGGGACAATGTTTTGTTACCCAGAGTCCAATTTTAAAAGTTATTAAGATTTTAATAGGCTCACTAGATCGGTATGTTGACTCTGACAACCTAATTTAGGCTCACTGGCAGTTTCAGAGACACTGCATTAGCTGCTGGAGCTAGCCAGTTTAAATAACCTCCTTACTTCAGAACAGCCACAAACCAAAATAAACTCTTCAGAATAGCTGAGGTTAAAGGATTTGAAAACAACTAAGGGACATGAAAAGGCAATATAGAGCCAGGACCTGTAATGAATTTCTGAATAGACCTGTATTTGTTATGCAGGACAGAAGGCACCAAGGAATAGCCTTTGTGAACAAGGAAGGAAAGAAAAAAAAAATCTACCACCCTTTGTTTTTCTTATTGCACGCAAACACGCTGAGTAGTAGAAAGAGGACTAAAATACAGCTTGAGGAAGCTGTAGATTAAGAAATTTGTTTCTATAATAAACTCTGTTTGAGTCCAGAACCTGGGGTTACTGGGGGGGAAAAACCCAACCAGCAAAAAAAAAAACCAACACCAAACCAACAAAAAAAACCAAAAAACCCCACAAAACCACAAACACCACAATCTTGTTTCAGTCATAACCCACAAATAAAAAAAATTTTTATCACTGAAATGACTCCCATGCAGCTGCTATTTTTCAACGGTGAGGAAAACGAAAAAATCCTTTCTGTTCAGGGGTTTTATTGTCTTTTTCCTCTGTAGAATTTGTTTTTAATCTTTTCACAAACAAAATTAAAAGGAGGAATGTGTAACAAAATCTGGGTACCAATATTCCAACAGCAGTATACCTCATTCCAGTACGCTTTTTTTTGTTTGATCTTTGTTTTAAATTAGGGATGATACATACTTGTAACTAGTAACTAACGTTGTTCCTTGGTTGCTAAATAATAGAATCATAGAATAGTACAGGTTGGAAGGGACCCCAAGGATCACAGAGCTCCAACCCCCCTGCCACAGACAGGGCCACCAACCTCAGGCCTGGATCTATACAAGGTTGCCCAGGGCCCCATCCAACCTGGCCTTGAACACCTCCAGGGACAGCCTCCACCACCTCTCTGGGCAGCCTGTTCCAGCATCTCACCACTCTCTCTGTAAAGAACTTCCCCTTAACATCTAATCTAAACCTTCCTTACTTTAGTTTTAAGCCATTCCCCCTTGTCCTGTCATTATCTGCCCTTTTAAAAAGCTGATTCCCCTCCTGTTTATAATCTCCCTTCAGGTACTGGCAGGCTGCAGTGAGGTCCCCCCACAGCCTTCTCTTCTTCAGGCTGACCCAGCCCAGCTCCCTTAGCCTCTCTTTGTAGGGGAGCTGCTCCAGCCCTCTAATCATCTTCGTGGCTCCTCTGAACCCTCTCCAAAGGTTCCACATCTTTCTTGTATTTGGGGCCCCAGCTCTGGATACAGGACTCCAGATGGGACCTCACGAGGGCAGAGTAGAGAGGGGCAATCCCCTCCCTGTCCCTGCTGCCACCCCTCTGCTGATGGAGCCCAGGATCCCATTGGCCTTGCGAGCTGCAAGAGCACACTGCTGGCTCATGTTAAGTTTCTCATCCACGGTGACACCCAGGTCCTTCTCAGCAGGGCTATTCTCAAGAAGCTCTTCTCCCAGTTTGTATCTATGTCTGGGATTCCTCTGGCCCAAGTGCAACCCCTGACACTTGGCAGTGTTGAACCTCATTAAGTTCACCCAGTTCCATCTTTCCAGCCTGTCAAGATCCGTCTGGATGGCTCCTTTCCTTCTAGGGTGTTGACCACACCACTCAGGTTGGTGTCATCAGCAAACTTATTGCGGGTGCACTCAATTCCATCATTGATGTCATTGATAAAGATGTTAAAGAGAACCAGTCCCCAGACAGACCCCTTGGGGACACCGCTTGCCACAGGTTTCCACCTGGACATAGGCCCATTGACCACCACCCTTTGGCTACAGTTTAGAGATAAGGATGTGGTGGGGACTGTGTCAAAGGCCTTGCACAAGTCCAGGTAGATGACATCGGTCGCCTTCCCTTTATCCCCCGATGCTGTCACTCCATCATAGAAAGTCACCAGATTGGTGAGGCACGACCTTCCCTTGGTGAAGCCGTGCTGGCTGTCCCGGATCACATGCTCTTCCCTCATGTGCTCCAGCATGTCATCCAGGAGGATGTGTTCCATGATCTTCCCAGGCACAGAGGTGAGGCTCACCGGCCTGTAATTCCCTGGGTCTTTCTTGCTCCCTTTCTTATAAATGGGAGTGATGTGACCCTTTTTCCAGTCCCCAGGGACCTCTCCTGACAGCCAGGACTTTTCAAATATGATGGAGAGCGGCTCAGCAACCACATCAGCAGCTCCTTCATGACCCTGGGATGCATGTCATCCGGCCCCATAGACTTGTAGACATTCAGTCTCATGAGGCGGTCTCGGACTTGCTCTGCTCTTACAGTGGGGGGTGATTTACTCCTCCCCCAGCTCCCACCTAGAGGTCCAGGGATGCAAGGTTCTGGGACTTGAGAATTATGAGAATCCTGGTTGCCAGAGAAGACTGAGGCAAAGAACTCATTCAGTACCTCAGCCTTCTCCTCATCAGCTGCAGCCAGTTCTCCTTTCTCATTTACCAAGGGAGGTACGTTCTCTTTGACCTGTCTCTTCTGGCCAATGTACCTGCAAAATCCCTTCTTGTTGTTTATAACATCCCTCACCAAGTTCAGTTCCATCTGCGCCTTGGCTTTCCTGATCCCGTCTCTGCAAGTCCAAACAGCATCCCTGTATTCTTTCCAGGCAACACATAAGGGTAGTAATCGTTACAAAAGAAATTTAAGACTATTCATTGGCAGAGAATATTTTATTCCCTCTGTAAAAATCTTCCTACTCGAGAACAGCACGAGCATTTCTAGCAGAAGCTCTGGAAAGTAAACATAACTTCTAAGACACTTACTAACAGCAGCTATGAGATTTTCCATTGAGAACATTTTACCATTCCAGAAAGACAGAAGATATACAAGATCTAAGTTATCATTACATATTAGTACTTAAAATTATCCATTTGACCCTACTCTTCGAACCTTATTTTGTACTTTGGCCAGACAAAACAGGTCACATCACTGAGCACATGGTATGTAGTAAGATCTTCAGGCAATGCAAGCACAACCATTTCTACCTAAACAAGATCCAAATGGTAAACACCACCACCACCCCTCAAAAAAACCTCCACAAACCAAACAAATAAAAACAAACCCACTCAAAAAAAAAAAAAGTAAAACCACAATGCTGGCATCAAGCAGCTGAAGCTTGCAGTTGATGCTGACATTCTCTACATTAACACTACGCAGGTTATTAATAGCTAAAGGTGCTTTGAGAGAGATTTGTTTTCAGCATGTGAAACACTGAACCTGTTCAACAAATTTCATTTTGAGGGCCAAATTCAAAATAATTCAAGAGTTGTGTCTTTAACTTGAGCACTTTGGTCTAACCCCATATTTACTTGAGTATTCTCAGAGTTTATGAGTAACAACAAAACCCTCAATTTACATCCTGTTGCCAATAGTTTCTCACTTTTTCCCCATTAGTTGCTGCCACTGGGTTTAAATCTCCTCTATTGGTTTAAGGACATCTGCTCAGAATGTTTGCATGAACATTAGTTCACAGATAAAGTGAAGGAACCAGTATTTTTCTCTTGTTGGATCTTTTTGTTATTGTCTTGACTTGCAAAGGAAAAAGAAAATATGTATACACTATATGTGATACACCAAAGCCTAAATCAGTAACACGGTGGTAGGAGTGGAAGCAGCTATATCCAGTTAGAAGCACAGTTGCCTTATTCCAATACTTTCATTTGATCACAGGTCAGTAGTACAGTTACAAAGTAGAAGAATTCTTGAAGAAAGCCATTAAGATACTATGGCTCCTCCCAAACCCTAATGAAGTTTGACCCAGGGGCACAATTCCTATCACTTCCAAAATTCCACTTAACTCTTTACCCTGCTAACTGTGGATGATCTTGTCCAGCCAGCACTTCTTGGAATCCTGTTAAGCTTTTGACCTCAGTGAAATTTTGCTGCTCATTACTTCTGTAGCAATGGTTTGTTTTCATCCTCATCAGACACTGGCTATATGCTTTTTCTTAACAAAGCATTTGCATTTTAAAGCAGCTGAAAGCAATCGCTTTGTCACAAATAATGTCTCTGGGCCTTTGACTTCACACCATGTTTCCTTATTATTGATTCAGATTTTTGCGGGGGGGCTGGGTTTTCTTTCTAATGTTTGTCTCAATGAAAACACATCACTCAATTTCTTTCTTGAGAAGAACCAATAGAATATGATATATTCCATAAACAGAATGACAGTTCTAACACTTACATTCTAGACAGCGGAGTTTAGAGGAAATCCTGTCTTATCTGCTCGTGCTTTCTTGGCTTCATCTCTTGAAGTTCACCACCCTTATACCAAAATGTGAATTCTCTTTATTTTACCCACAAGTGAATTGAATTCACTGCAGTATAACATAGACACACGAGAAGCTCACCTGCTTTCAAGATGGCTGCTTAACAAGAAGTAGATTATCAGCATGTGTCAACATATGGTGAAGCCAATATAGACAAGAACTCCAGCATCAGCTCCAGCCAGCAACATGCACCTCCACTACATAAGACTTTCACTGAAGTGACACATCAGTGGGACTGCTGCATTTATCAGAGTATGGAAGGATGGAAGGAAACAATGGGGTCTTAACAGTGGCAGCATTGAGCAAACAAAGTATTATTTACCCTGAAATTTCAAATACAAGGATGTGTAGTTCCCCTTCAGACTCACAATGAAAATTCAGAAAATTATTTCAATTAGCAGGTGCCAACTTGTTAAACAGCAGAGTTGGCCACCTCCACCTTCTCAGGTACAAGGCACATAAAAAAGAAACCACACTAAAAGCCTAGCACTAATTTACACATTGGTGATTTGATTGTTTCACACACAGATTTCATTCCAAAGACACCCATAGTCTTTCCTGAAGTGATTTGCATGATGTGCATCTTCCACTTAATACTCCCTAACCCTCTAAACAGAAATCAGAAATCACCAAGCTAAAGAGAGCTGTCAAGTCTCTGAACAGAGAATACTTTATTAACCTAATGAAAATATCTCCCTCTCCACACTTGCAGTTCAACACCACATTTTACTCCCCTCTTTTCAGCACTAAACCACAGCGATGTTCGCTCTTGTTTCTCATCACTACAGCTAATCCAAAATGACCAAGCCCATCCAATAGCACTGCAGTATTCTGCAATTCACTTATTCCTTCTATGTCACAGGTATGCAAAGAAATTGCACATCTAAAACAGTCCAAAAGGATGCAGCAGGTTAGTACACTATACTTAAGTCAGTCCTAAAACTGCTTGATAGGCTATGGGCCATAAGCCACACCTCTAATAAAGTTCTCAGGAAAAAGACATTCAGACAAGCAAAGATTCAAAGTACTAATGGAAGTTTTTAAACATCATACTACTACTGTCATTAATCCAATTAACAAAACTGCCATCTTAGGAACCAAAGTCACCAAGTAATTTTAGCATAGCTTTGAAATTGGTATTGCCTGAAACAGAAGTCTGAGTTATTGCTTATTTAAGAAAAAGAACTATCCATGTGTGTGTGACATCTTCAAAATCTCTTTGTATGAATCAGTGAAGGACAGAAACCTAATCTACTGTATCTATTGTATCTATCTATCTATTGAGCCTCTCCTTATCATCTTCAATTGGTCTTGGAGAACAGGAGAAGTGCCCTGAGGATTGGAGGATAGCCAATGTCAGTCCAGTCTTTTAAAAGGGCAAAAAGGAGGATCCTAGCAACTATAGGCCAGTCAGCCTCACTTCTGTCCCTGGAAAGGTGATGGAACAGCTTGTTCTGGATGCCATCTCCAAGCAACTGGAAGAGAAGAAGGTCATGAGGAGTAGTCAGCATGGATTCACCAAGGGAAGATCATGCTCAACCAATCTGATAGCCTTCTATGATCTCATCACCGGCTGGGTGGGTGGAGGGAGAGCAGTGGATGTCATCTACCTTGACTTCAGCAAGGCTTTGGATACTGTCTCCCATAACATCCAGATAACAAAGCTGAAAGAGCATGGGATAGATGAGTGGACAGTGAGGTGGGTTAAGAACTGGCTGTTGGACAGAGCTCAGAGGGTTGTGATCGATGGAGCAGATTCGGACTGGAGACCTGTGACTAGCCGTGTTCCCCAGGGCTCGGTGTTGGGTCCAGTCCTATTCAATATCTTCATTGACGACCTTGATGAGGGAATAGCATCCACCCTCAGCAAGTGCCGATGATACAAAGCTGGGAGGAGTGGCTGATACACAGGAACACTGCGCTGCCATCCAGAGAGACCTGGACAGGCTGGAAAGCTGGGCAGGGAGAAACCTAATGAAGTTCAACAAAAACAGGTGTAAAGTCTTGCACCTGGGGAGGAAGAACTGTTCATTTCAGTATAGGCTGCGGGACGTCCTACTGAAAAAGAGCACTATGGAGAAGGACCTGGGGGTCCTGGTAGATGACAGGGTGGCTATGAGCCAGCAGTGTGCCCTGGTGGCTAAGAGAACCAATGGGATCCTGAGGTGCATCAGGAGAAGTGTAGCCAGCAGGTCTAAGGAGGTGATCCTCTCCCTCTACTCTGCCCTGGTCAGGCCCCACCTGGAACATTGTTCTGTGCTCCCTGGTATAAAAAAGGACAGGGATCTCCTTGAGACAGTCCAGAGAAGGGCTACGAAGATGATTAGAGGCCTGGAGCATCTCCCCTATGAAGAGAGGCTGAATAAGCTGGGACTGTTCAGTCTGGAGAGGAGAGGATTAAGGGGAGACCTAATTGGTGTTTACAATTATCTTAGACATTGGATGCAGGGGGAGTTAGCCAGCCCCTTTTCAGTGGTTAGTGGAGACAGGACAAGGGACAATGGCTGCAAATTGGAGGGCGGGGGGTTCCGCACGAACGTGTGGAAGGGCTTTTTCTCAGTGAGGGTGACAGAGTGCTGGAGTAGGCTGCCCAGGGAGGTGGTGGAGTCTCCTTCCCTGGAGATATTCAAGACCCGTATGGACACCTATCTGTGCAGTATGAGCTAGGGAGCTGCTTTGGCAGGGGGGTTGGACCCGATGGTCTCTTGAGGTCCCTTCCAACCCCTACAATTCTGTGATTCTGTGATTCTGTATCATCACCTGTGTGGAGTAGATATATCCTAACTGTGGAAACAATGTGTATTAAGTGGCAGAGACTCCATATCAGGGCATCAGAACATCCCTGGATGGCAACAGCTACAGCAAGGCAGAAGAGCTTCAGAGAACTCGCAGCAGGATACTGCTGACAGATACATCTTTAGTGGACCATGAGCCTGAGTTACTTCTAACACTGTAGGACTCACCTTGGGGATTGGTGCACAAAACCATTTCCATAAAAATCAAGTTTATAACAGACCACCTCTACAAAGCAAGGTGTTTCCAAGTAACTACTGATTACTCTGCCAATATAAAAATAAAATCTTTTTAAACGCTTATTTATCAGCCTAATTAATATGTATCCTTAAGATGATGAAAAGAATGTAAAACATTATATGTATTACATACACAGAGCACATACATAAAGATCTACTTTTAAATCCCATCTAAATTGCCTTTCACAAATGGTTCATGGTGAGCAGCTGATCTCTATGTATGCAGGCACACACGCACACACACATGCAGCAAGATAATTATTTTGCACTTTTAAAAAAACTAAGATAATGGGCACACTGCTGCTAGTGGGCAGATCCTGATCGTACATTATATCAGAGTTCCCGGCAATTTTGATGAAAACTACAGGTGGAGACAGATTATAATGGGAACATCTAATTGAAATTCATCTCCATTTTGCCTCAGATAGAAGACACGCTGCTTGAGCCCTGAAACATATTCAATTTCATTCAAATTGTATGCAGATTTTCAGGCAAAACTGAATTTAAGAAAAAAGTTTCAGGGAGTCCTGAAAGAGTTCAGAGTGTTACAAATGCTTTGTAACTGTATTTTCAGCCTCTGTGTACTTTTCCACGTCCATGAAGGCTCCTTACCAAGGCAGGCAAGGATAGATACAAATCCCACAGAGGTCTATCCTTTTGATAGGAGCCTGACATCTTCCACTGACATATTCAGTCACTTTTGGTCCTTGTGGATTCACTGGGGCATTAGCTGTTCAGTATTGTTCCTTCCAACACATTCCCATCAAAAAAGAGAGAACC
This sequence comes from Laterallus jamaicensis coturniculus, assembly GCA_022605575.1. NCBI lineage: Eukaryota > Metazoa > Chordata > Aves > Gruiformes > Rallidae > Laterallus > Laterallus jamaicensis. The sequence continues at coordinate 3,107,176 of JAKCOX010000077.1, read as the reverse complement.
TATCTGTCTTTTACCTTTCAAAATCATCTCATGACTCAAAGCTGCACTTTGATTGTTTTGATTCTGCTTAAATGTTTTGCAAGTGAGAAGACTGAAAGCTGCCAGTTATACAGAAGATTTAGGGAAAAACTAAATGAACAACACAACAGGATTTCCCCCACCCCTTCATTTGGATATAATACAGTAATCTATTGCATTTCACAACAAAAACTTAAGCAAACTCCACTTAATTTGTCTGAATTTACATAAAGAATAAAATTACTGAACAAGCAGTATTTGTAGCAAATAGTAGCTAGCGTGGCCTTCCTCTTCCTGCTACTTATTGATGCAATCCCATTTTAAATTAATTCAACAGGAAGCCTGCCCCATCATGTAAACTAATCATTAATCCAATTATACAACACACATTGATACTCTATTGCATATGCTACTGTCTTCAAGCACCAGGGACACTAGAAAAAATGAATCCCCTGTAACAGTTTCATGCACATACATGATACCGGAATCACAGAATAGGAATCTGGAAATGAAGAACACTGACAAATAAGTGACAATCTTGTATCTGGCCTCATTCCTGTTCAATGCTTTCCTTGATATAAAAATTTCTGATTTGATCCTCCACAGCAGATTTTAACTCAGAAATCAAAGTTAAAGGAAAACAAACATAAAAAAGTGTGAGTTTCAAAAAATTAGGCAGAGAAATAAAGCATTAACAAAAGAAACACAACATTTAGAAGTCAACTTCATTCTAATAGAGTCTGAATTTTAACTTCAGAGTTTGAATATGCCACACTAATAAGGCTCAAGCATTTATCTCTTGTTGCATTTTATTTTGATGTATACACACAGGGAGAGAAGTACTAAATATGCTACCTTTAAAACACAATAGGTAATAGAGGAGCATTCATCACAATTTGAGAAGATGGTGACAAACCTACTTACTGTTGTTTCAGAATGGAGAATTTCCCTTTTGCTGTCTATTTTCTCTTAATACAAGATTATGAAATGTAAACCCTGGTTTGTTCCTGTTCTCTTTAGATACGCAACAAATATGAATTCAAGCTGGAAAACACCTACACTTAATTTCCCATATAATTCCTTATGAGAAGAAAAAGGTGGCAAGAAAAGAGTTAAAAGTGTAGTGAAAATCCCATTTGCACCCAATTCCAGCACATCAAATTCAGAGTACAGCAAAGGTATGCAAGGCACAGAAGCTACTAAGAACTGAACTTGTACAATTCTTTCACCTGAAAATGAAAGTAGCATACATGGCAACTCTGGAAGGGGAGGTGGGGAAGTCAGACCATATCCTAGTCTCACTTTTCACAGGGCATACTCCACCTCTAACCAGGATTTGAACCAACACTAGACAAAGGTCTGCAGCAACTGCAGGCCAGGCCAACTGATTCAAGTACTGTAGACACTGAACTCTGAATCTGAGAAAACTTCCAAAGAAAGCATTTCTCAGGAGCTGGTAGAAGATTACAAGCCAAATACAAAGAACAAAACCCCATTTTCAGTAACTAGAACCTACACTGCAAATTATGATTTGGCCACAGATATAGCAAAAATGTGTTAAAGTCCAATATCCATGTGACAGCATACACAGCCATCCAACTCTTCTGGTGCAGTATCTTGAGCTATTTCTCACCTTTAAGAATAACTGGTGCTACAAGAGATAAAGTGTAGTAAAACGTTAGTTTCTTATGGCATTGAGACTCTTCAGTCACCTAAAATTGGTACTGGCAAGACACACCTGAAAGATAACAGTAAAAAGGTCTTCAAAGTACCCACAGATGAATTACTGACATCGGGAAATCTTCTGTACAAGAATCAGTGTGGATCTATTCTCTCTTGAAAGCATAAGCAGTCAGAAAATACACTAAACTGACCATCTGTTCCTCTCTGATAACGTGTAATTAACTAATTTATTTATTCAACACTTAAAAACTCTCCCTTCTCTTCAAATTAGTCAAGGATGATTTTGCTAAATCCAGATGTAGTTAACATATTGTGCACTCAAGTGAGCAATGTTCTTATAGGCGTGTCACTTGCCTTCTGGCTATCCACCTCTAAAATCTCAGCCCTGTTGCCTTGAAGATGCTGTTTGTTACCTTCTTTTCTTGCAAGCTGGTCAAGTATTAGGGTATTTTGTAGGACAATTAACTGAGCAATGCACAGAATTACACACTATTCTGTGGGCACAGTAACCATACACACCTCAGCAGAAGTACACACCTGGCTGGAATTCCTTCCATTCTACAAGATACAGATCTGTTGACGGCATAAAATCAGATCAGAGCATGCTATCCCAACAAAGCTTCTTTCCATATTGCCAGCAACCACTATTAAGTTGGCACACTGATAGAACTTCCTGGGAATCTCTTGGACTTCTGGAGTCTTACTCAGATATCAGAAAGTCACTGACTGCCTGTCAAGTCTTTCCTAGCAAAGACCATGTCTCTCTGCTTTTCAGGAAGGTTTGTGTAGAATTCTTGAACTAATGCTCAAGTTTATGTAACAACCTGTCACACAAATACAGATGGAAAATAAAAGAAACCATATTCAGAAAAACTAAAACCACACTAGCTTCAGCATAGGCTTATCTACTCACCATAAGTGAAAAAAAAGAAATAAAGTATCCTGTAATTTGCCATAACTCTTTTCCCCACTGCTCTCTCTCCCTAGTTCTTCCTGTTTCCAAAGCCTGGCAGCAGCCTCCCAGAAATTCTCCTCAGCACAGGGTTATCATACTTTCATATTCCTTTAGTTGACATCCTTTCTTGTACGTTCTTCCCCTTGCCTTATGGATCTTTAAAAGTTTTTTTAAAACTGTGGGATTGGTGCACTTTTAAAACAAGATGTTTACCCACAGTTTGGTGTGGTGTGTTGAAAGGCATGGACTCCCATTGCCGTGGATCGAAGACAACTTTAATAATAACTGAGCAAACTTGTATACCCTCTTGATGACTGATGCAGCAGCCTGAAGTCAGGTTTCAGTACTTTTTAATTAAAAGAAGCAGCACAACTTTCATATACAAAAGGTTGTCCCACCCTATTGAACTCCAGCTGTGCAGGGGTCTATCTACAACTTCCTTAACATTACAAAGCACACCCTAGCACCTCCCTACTAAACACTACACAAGTGTAAGTGCTACAAGACCCCGCACACTCCATCTCATGCTTTACTGCTTTATCTCTTGCCTCCACAGCTTCCCTCCAACAAGCATAACTGTGTCTCTTTTCCAGGGCTGCTCTTCATTTCCCACAGTTTGGCATAGTTTTCTGGGATGGCATTGTCTGGTTTGGGCTTTTTTTTTGCTTTAGGATGAAGAAGCTGCAGGAGGAAAGGGTAACAAGAACAGAAATTCTTAGCAACTTACTGCATTCCTGCATCACAACATAAAGCATCTGGAGTTACAGAAGCCTCTGACAGAAAGCCATTGCCCATTCTGGCGCTGCACAAGCAGCCCTTCCCTTCCAAGTCTTCAAAGATGACCCATTTTCATCTGTACAGCTTTAGCCTCTAGGAACTCATTACAACCTGAGCCCAGGTTTTCAATGGACTAAGATTATTTTGCCATAACGGTAAATGTAATAGAAAGTATTCTTTTAATAGCAGCTTCTCTGTATTTTTCCAGGTCAAGAATGCCAACTTAAGATATCTTGAGCTGAGGTGAACCTTGGTTTTGTACATTTGATTTATGACATTTCTACAGCCATTACCAGCATTTCTTCAAAGTGTCAAAAAGGCCTTGATTCCTATATATATTTAACTTTTTCTTCTATTTGCTTTTGCTACTAAAGCATAAAGGTTGGATTGAACTGTTCGTCCCATTTGTAAACCAAGAAGAGGAAACTTCCATACAGCTCAGCAGCTTTCTCTTGCAGCCTCATGGACCCTTTCAAGTCAAGTTACTGCTCTAGAAACGTGAAGGTGTGACTTTCACCAGCCCACTAAGGACATTTTTCAACTGATAATTACTTAGTCCCAAAGCCAATATTTTACAAACAGCTAGTTGCTAGCATACATTGTTACCTTATTGCAAATATGAATGTGATTTTTCACTGGAAATCCATTACATCATGCAGATTTACCTAAAATGAAACCATGCTTTTGAAGCAAACCAGAAAATTCTGAATAGCACTTGAAGTGCCTCCCCACTTCTAACAGCAGTATTGAATGAACGTGGGCAGGTTAGAAGTAAGGGGGAGAGGAAAAAACCCGAAACATTTAACCTCAGTGAAACTAGAACATAACATTTAAGAAAATTTGTCATTTTGCAAATTAAGACTTCCTTACTCAAGCCTGCAGCAACAATTCACAGTGAGGGTGACAGAGCACTGGGACAGGCTGCCCAGGGAGGGTGTGGAGTCTCCTCTCTGTCTCTCAGTCTGTACTACCTGTCGTAGGGAACCTACTTTGGCAGGGGGTTGGACTCCATCTCTGGAGATCCCTTCCAACTCTTACAGATCTGAGAAATTCTGTGAAATCAAAAAAACTTCTGTGTTGACACTAACAGTTTAACTTTCATATCTCTCGATTCCTATCATGTGAAACACTGGTTGGAGAGAACAAAACATGCATCTCATAAATTAATAAAAGTCAAGAACAACAGTTGTTCCTTTTATATGTCATTACAAGGCTGGCAAGTGGTAAAAGACATTTACAAATATATATTTCAAAGCAACTCTCATAAACAGAGATCCAACTAGACAGTATAAGGAACCTATAAATATGGTATTTGTGAGGACCATGTGAATAGAAATTGATGGAATATTCAAAGGAGCAGAAAGCATTCAATGTACATTTTCTTTTCCTCTCACTCCATTTCTGCATTCTGATTTGTTATACATTGATGGGGTTTTGGACTTCTTTCTAATCAGTTAAAAGTCAATAAAAATATAACAGTCAAATAAAAATACTATTAAGTTGAAGTTTGTTTGCAGGTAGTGTCAAAGACTCTGGCTCTGTAATAAATTCTAGTTTTCCGAAACTTTGCATTTTCCATTTAATTTTGTGTTGATTTATGAGTCAGTCTCCCGGGTACTAACTGTATATAAAAGAAACATTAACTCAGTGGAGGCAGTAGTTTTGTTTTTTAATAATAAAAAATTCATACTGTTTATACCATTATTGCTTAGGAAATTAGATAACATCCCTTCTAATACCTTGTGCACAGGATACTGTAGCAAACCACTTAACGTGCAATAATAGAGTATTGACTAGGCACAGTGATATTCAAGACAGGGCTCCCACCAGATTAGAAAAGTTCCATGCTGTTACAACCCCTGCAGGAATGTTTGCTCCACCCTAACAACAAACTTTTCAAAATATATCAACTCCAAAATAAAAAGGCATAGAACACTCAAATATGAATGAAATATTTTGTGTTTATTTCATAATAAACTGTTCATAATAATCAGTATATATTTTATAAACAAAACAAAAAATACCCTTTTTCTTTTGTCGGTAATGACTCAATGAATAGAACCATCTGGAGTGCCGTAAATAGGCCACAAAAAGGCAATACAGTATTCCCAAAAAACTACTCAGAAATATATGACTGTCACAGGCAAGAAGCACCACACAAACCCTGTTTTTAAAGTCTTCTTCCATTAATCCTGAACAGATGTGACCAGCATAGTTCACACAACCACAACAGGCTCTGCCTGTTTGGCTAAGGTGGTCCTACAAACACAGAACACTGTGATCAATGCTTAAGCCATTGGACAACATACTCTTCCTTAAACAGATCTTAGTTGTTTCCCAACTCCTCGGCACACTTAATGCACTTCCATTGCAACACTGGCAACATCTGGCTGCTCAGGTAGGCAAAATAAGCAGCCAAAACCCATGAAAAAATTGTAACACCCAAAGTCTCACTGCCTCCTCAACCAGCACACTAGCAAACATCCTTATCAGTTCTGCCATGTCATGTGTACAGCATGAAGCAGGGACCGTGGTGACACCTCCATTCCTCCCATCCTCCTGTAGCAGTAAGATGAGCAAGGCCAACCCTGAAGGCTTCCCTTATCTTCTGAGAACAAGCGTGACTGCATCCTATCTCCCCTTCCTGTGGAAGGGCACAACAGTCTTACTGATTTGCTGGGACTCAGCTTTCAGTTGACTCTTCTTGTACAAAGATATCTGGATTTGAGTACCCAACAAGCACATAAACTGCAGACAAGTAACTCCCGAGATCTTTAAATGCAGTACATTCTACTCTGCCTGTGAAGTAGTGTTTCATTAAAGCACATCTTTTTATAGACAGCCATACATGCTAGCCAGAAAAAAACCCAAACCAACCACCAGAAACAACCCCATGCAAAGCAAAGCCATCTGCTCCTTTCAGAGAGAGTTTACATTTGCTTTAAAAGGACAGACAATTTGTAATTTAGTCAAAGTTTGATAGCTTGGGCTTTTTTCTTTATTAGATTTATTTTTAAATAAAAGTTAAAAGCAGTTTTATATACTAAATTTGTCCTTGTGTCTTTCTGATAGCAGTTCCTCATTTTCAAAATCATTTTTCCCCTAGTATTTGTCTCCCATAGCACCATAGGAATGATATTTTATTTAAAAATAAATAAATAAATAAAGAGGGTTCACTGACATGAAGCAGAAATAGCAATGCTGCCTATGCACTGTATGCTGTCAAACACCAAAAGATGAAAAAGGAAAGAAGAAAAAATGCTTTCCAGATGCAATGAACTTGAAGAAAAGATTAAGGAAGTACACTACTCATAACTCTGGAAGTAGAACTGTTGAGAGATGGAGACAGAAAAGGAGAAGAAGCAATAAACAAAGGAGAAATAATATTCCAGGCACTTGCATCCTTTTTGTGGTAGGTAACTAAAGAATAACCTGAATATTTATCTCAAAAACTAAAATATAGAGAGTGATCTCTCCTACAACACACAGGCTGTTAAATATTTTGCAACAGAAGGGAGATTTGAAACAATCAAATGTCAACTCTCACAAGCTTCAAAATATTTCTGGGTTTGGTAGAAGTATTTGGAGGTAAGCTTCCCAGACCCTCCTTCCTCCCCCAGGAGGGGAAAAAAAAAAGGAATATGTGAATATGTGAAAGAGATCACTTCAGAATTGATTTTGCTTTTCCAACTGTTTTTTACTGAAATGTTTCCAGTTCAAATGTAAAACTTCAGCTCATTGTTCTTAAGCTGAGTTTTAGATCTTGTTCTTAAAGATTTACACTTTGTACCAGGCTGGTCTATGTGAAGGGAACATTTACTCCCATGTACAAGTTCTGCTCCCCCTCCCCTGGTCCCACTATGTAGAAAAATATACATCAGTGAAGGCATTTTGTATCACAAGTAAGGATCATAAAGCACAGCCTTCTGTGCATTACCATACACTTACCAAGTATTCTTACTGAATTTTTTTAAACTATCTGTCCCATTTATAGCTATAAGCTAAAAAAGCACTTCATTTTTATATAGATAAGATTGCATATGGTATATGCACCTTAGCAATGACATGAAACTTGTCCACTACAGAAGCGTCATGAATCCTCGAAGAGGGGATTCAAAGGGACTTTAGGAAAAGAATCCTTATTCTGTTGGTGCTATGACTGCAAGACAACTCTCCAGTTCCAAATACTGTAGTACAGCTTGTTTTGACATCAACTAAAATAATCCACATGAAAAAAATCCAGATAAAAATAAAATCACTTGAGAGTATGTGTTTCTCTACTCATACAGCTGCATCCCAAGCTCTTTTAATATCAAGTTAGCCGAGGGAGGATACAGTGAGCACCTGCTCGCTGTAAGGCAGCCCAAGGCCCTTCACATGGTACATGCAAACAACCCTTGCAGTATTCTTTCCAGACAAAGGCAACTCAGCTAACAGGTAGGAGTTGTGGAATAGAATTATTGGCATTTATGGTCATTCATGGTTCGGACCCCTAGAGCGTAGAATGCCTTTCTTTTGCCGGTGCTTATCAAGTAGTATTTTGTCCTCTCAGTTGCCTAGAACTACATTGTGAAGATGATATTGTACAAGAGTTCTGTAGTACATGAAGATAGACATAGGAACAAGGCAGACTCAGCGAGGAAATGATCAGCCTGAGGTTGAAGGCTATCACCCCAGGACTCAGTGTAATATCTAGCTTCTTTATATTCCCATCTTTAACTTAATTTTCTTTCATAACTTCAAGAAAAACACTTAACCTTTGTTTGTCTCAACTTCCTCATCTGTAAAGTAGGAATATTCATACGCTCTCTGTATGCTTTAAGATGTTGCACAGGTAACCTGTTGAATGCTTTTCACTTCCTTAACTGTTTATCAGTTGAAGAGCAAAAGTTGGACTGCAAACATAAAGATATTTTCACTTATCTTTGGAGAGTGGAAAGTAGGGCCATGAATAAAAAAATTCATACATGAATTAACATCAGTTAAAACACAAATCTAACAGACTAAATACAGCATACCAAACAGACAAATACAGCATACAATAGCTGAAATTACTTTCATTCTATATCTAGGGCACTAGCAGCCAACACAAAAAAAAGACAACTATCCAGTAAATAAAAAAAAATAAATCACCCAACACTCTTAAGGGTCGGTGAAATTTTGAAGATACCATAATGTTTCAAAAGCCTGTCAGTCAGTCTCCTAGTACAGAAATGATGCATGCCTTTATTGCCTATACATTAAGAAGAGCTCTGCTGTGGTAATTTATTTGCTAGCACTGCTGCTCTTTCAAGCGAGGACAAGACAAGCGGGACTTTGTGCAAATTGAACTAATCGGCAACACTTGATCAACTCAATTAGCTCAAATCAATCCAAGTGTTTCTCCATCTATCGTTAGAGCTCAACACAGATGCAGTCAGGTTATGAAGGCAAATGACATGCAAAGAAACACAGATTTGCTCTGCCTGCCCTCCAAGCTGGCCAGAGGTTACCTGCTTTGGAAGTTCCACAGCTGTGTTAGCAAAACACCATGTCCTGCTGTGGTGGCATAGCTAAATTCTTGCTTATGTCAACATGAACTGGGAATGTTGCCAAAGATCTTTTGTTCAAAATTCAACAAAACAAACAGGAATAGCACAGTCATTTATATCTGCATAAAACCAGAGTATGCATACCTGAGATAGATTTCAAGAAGATAGAATTGCTCTGTAGCACAAGAGAATCGTGTCTTAGATGACTTTTTTTTAATTAGTCCTGAGATTTCAAAGTGGAGTAAACAAAAGGACACCTAACCAGCTTGCCCACTTTGTTCTCCTTTCTCTTTGCTGCCAAGGAATCACAATGACCACTGAGACATGGACAGATTACCACACTGAAGAGTATTGGTGATTTTATTGATGAGTCTCTCAAATCATTACTAAAACAAAGTAAGTTGTTCACTTCTCAGTTAGAGTCAAATGGACCGATGACAATTACCTCAACCTTGGCTGATGACAAATGAGGCTACCTTCCCCACTCAGGTCCTTGACCCAAATTCACAGTTAGTCCAGTGACCTAGACAAAACCTTTGAGAAAACAGTGTCTAATGATGCTTGTCTCTACCAAAACTACTCCTTGGAAACTCTAGTAACAACTCTTCTGCCAAAACAGATATTCTTCAGTAATCAACACATCTGCCCAGGGACTTTATGAGTCTATCCTGCATAGTTAATAAACATACAAATTTTTGTAATTCTACTGAGTGCCTCAAACTTTTCTTCTTTCTGTGACAGGAAGACAAATGATGTTACTTCATACAGACTAAAATTATAATCACTGGTTTCAGTTAATTGCTTTAACATCAACCCAAATGGATAACTGAAATTATAATTTTACTGCACAAGGCACTGTACAAAAGTAGAGAAAGCAAATGTTCAGATTTTGAAGACACCCAAATTGCACATAAACCAGGCAAATTACTTCCAGCTTTGAGGAGTGAGGTCAGGGAGACATGAGGATAAGAGTCCTGTCAAACATACAAAAGAACTTTATCTACAAAGTGCTTTCTATATTTAAAGTCTGAGTATGCTGATGAGGAGGAGGGTTGGGGTTTCTTTTCATGTCTTTTTTGTGTGTGTGTGTTTTATTTGTGGGTTTGGGGTTTTCTTTCCTTTTAAGAGGAGGGAGGCATTGAGAGAGCTTGGGTTTCTTAAAGAATATTTTCTTGCATAGCTGCAGCAGATTGACAGCTTCAGGACTACTCACTTGCAGAAAAGCACATTTGCCTTCAGCCTTTAGGAACAGACAATTCAACATTCCATATTAGAACGAAAGATGCTAGCAGGAAGCAAACATCTAACTCATTCTGATGATTTGATGACTTAGCTTATAAGAGGCAAGTAATAATGCAGTAAGTGAACTGAATTTAAAGCCTATCCTGCTTTTGGCTAAGATAACTTTCTCCATAGTAGCTTGTATGGTGCTGTCTTTTAGATTTGTGATGAAAATAGTGTTGACACACTATTCTAGTTGTTGCTGAACAGCACTTACTCAGCCTCAAGACCTCCTCCATTTCTCAACCTACTAGAGAGTAGACCTGGGGTGCACAAGAAGTTGGGAGGGGACACAGTCATGGAAGCATGATGAAGTCCTGCTTTCCTAAAGATGCCTTAACGCCTGCCTGTCAATAGGAAGTAGTAAATTAATTTTTACAAGGGCATGGAATTATAGGACAAGAAGTGATAGGTTTAAGCTGAAAGAAGGTATATTTATATCAGAAATAAGGAAGAAATCCTTCCCTGTGGGAATGGTGAGACCTTGGCACAGAGTGCCTAGAGAAACTGTGGTTGGCCCCTCCCTGGCAGTGTTCAAGGCCAGGTTGGATGAGGCTTTGGGCAACCTGAGCTAGCAAAGGGTGTCCCTGTCCATGGCAGGGCAGAACTGGATGATCTTCAAGGTCTCTTCCAACCCAAAATATTATATGACTCTACAAATTACTTCATTTGCTTTGTATTCTGTTCCATGCAGCTTTGTTTTGCCTACTGAACTGTCTTTATGACAGCTCACAAGTTCTCTCACTTTCACCCTTCTTATTCTCTCTTCCATCCTGATGGGTGAAAGTGAGTGAGCAGATGTGTGGGACATAGCTACCAGTCAAGGTTAAACCATAATAAATCCCTATGCTCATTGTTCACCTATGCATCATTTCATTTTTCTCATGAAAAAATTTGCCCAGTGTCACTTTCAACTACTACAACTCACAGACTTATCGTGATGTAGGGTTATAAAATATCTGCATAATCAGCTGATATTTTCTAGGAACTGAAAAATCAGTCGAGAGACAAAGCTAAAGGAAATTATCATCATCCCTCATAAATTCTCAAGGAAGAGACTCCAGTACTTTCAAGTTCCCTTTTATATTTAAAAAAAAAATCCCAACAGCCTCTAAAAGAGTATGTCCCTAATTAATAATGACTGATCAGATTTCATAATTGCAGCATTTGCATTTTTTCTTACTTATTAGTGGAGCAATGCAATCATCACCACTAGCAAGAAGTTAGGCCATATACATATTTCAGAACATACATTCTGGCATTGCCTTTGACAGCAATGTAATTCCAGCTAAACTAGAAACAAAGTTTAACAGAGCAAGCTTGATTTAAACAAAAACAATCCCAAACAAACAAAAATCAAACACCAATAAACAAACAACCACAAATGTTTTCAGGTTTTATTAATATTCAAATCACATATTATTATTCTTCACATAGTCACCCAAGCAGAAATAAGGAGATATACCTTACAGGGTGTTATGAGATTAATTAGTTAATAACTATAAAACAATCTGAACGTGGAAAGCCATGTTACCGAAATGCTAAGTGCTGTAATATTATATACATAGAAACACAGGTGAGCTTTCCAGAAATTCTGCAAGAGCGGCGGTATGCGAAGTAATTACAGGAGCAGTTCAAGTTATTTTCTTGCTTAATATAACAATCCATGTCCCAGCCCATCAAACCATTGTTTCCAAGGAATGAACATTGAGTGGAACTAACAGCTCACAGTAATGGAACTGTTCTCCAGAGAACACAATACATATCACTACCTCATAAGAAATAAAACCGGAACAAAGCAGCCAAGATGAGCATGGACCCAGGCTGATGCCATTCTTTTATCCATGCAAGGACTAGAATAATTCTGAGAGCAGCTTAAGAAATAATATCCCAAAAGAACAGTTTTAATCCTATATCTTTTGTGCCAATGCAGTGCCTATTAACCTCACTTTACCTAGGGAGTACAGCATTAACAGCAATGCCTCAAAATTGCCCAGAGCATTCTATGAAGCTTTATTTATATGCACCCATATACATACACTCAAAGTCAAGGCTGGATTCGGGTCTCAACTCCAGCAGATTTAACTCAAGGTATGGTAGCAATTCCATAGCAATGACTCTGCACTTGTCAAGATATCAAGCCATCTTCAAAGTCGCAAAGATCTAATTCTGAGCTTGGCAGTCTTCAGAGTGGTACCCATCTCTAGTTCAAGCCAGCGCTACTGCACAACAGCATGAACGGAGTTATGGAGTAACACAGTTAACTTTGAGAAGTGAAAAGTATAATGATGGGGCAAAGTAAAAATGACAAAAAATGTATAAAAATACTGCCAGTGCTACTTTCAATTTCATCAGCCATTTCAAAGTAAAAGATTCCTGTACATTACATCACACTACAGTGTAACAAGCCAATGACATGCTACTCCCCAAATCTACATATTTAATCAGTTCCACAAATCAACTAGCTTACCTTCAATAAAAAAGGGAATTGATTTTTTTTAACTTTTTAGCCTTTATCCAACTCACACATGGAGCAATCCTATACAGCCTCACAAAACAACATTTGTTTGAAGAACAACTCTGCAAAGTACGTGTACCAGGTAAGTAACACAGTCTTACACCCTGCTGTAGGTAAGGACATCACTAAGAATTATAGGGAATTGGCAGCGGAAGGACTGTGGTACTACACTGTCTCTTCAACTCTCCTGCTTATACAATTAAATCTTTAATTAACCTAGCTTTACAGACAGAACTGTCAGAAACATACACAACAGTGTTCCTCCTCCTGCTCCATGACACCATTAGATAGGTACCTCAAATGCAGTAAACACCACCAGAACTTAAGAGCTGGGTCAACTTGAAAACAGCAGCCTCTGGCTCTTCAATGAAAAATGCTCATGTTCAAAGACCTATGTTTATGTGAGAAAAAAAAAACCTTGCAAAACATGGTCAACATGTCCTACAGGATAAATGGTAACTGAACACTCTGTAACCCATGAGAGATGCACAAAAGTGATGATGTTACAGTGTGAGTAATTAGAGGGAAGACGGAGGAGAGCCCACCTCCAGTACAGTGCAAGAGATGAGTGGCAGCCTCGTCATTTCAACAGAGGGGCTAGCTGGGATGCAAAGCTTCTTGCTCCACTACCTTGACTCAGTTATTCATTCATATTGTCCTCACATTCTAAGATTGCTGCAGTAGATAAGAGGACATCTTTTTGTTAAACCACACACAATGAAATCCAGTGAGATTAGATCCAGAGTACAACCGGTACCCTACTGCACCTGTCTGCAGCTCTGTTTGTACTGGCCCAAAACTAATTGTCTGTAGAGATTTCTGTGCACAGTGCAATACCACTTCTACAACTTCTCCTGAAACCAAAGCTGATGTAAGTGGCAGCAACTGAGATATATTTACACTGTATCATATTTACTATTAACTTTCCTCAGTGCCTTCTGAAGTGCTTATTTTCCCTACCATTCAGTTTAAAATACTTAAGGGTATTTTCAAACAAGCTTTGCAAAGCCTCCTCATATCAACCAGCTTTACCAAGTTCTGCTGCACTAATCTTTTGTCAACTCCATGACAAGTGTGGGAAACATTCTGTTGAAGCTGAGTAGGGGACAGCAGAGATTCAACCCATGAAAAAGTAATGGGCAGAAGACAGTCTCTCAGAGATTACTTTCCATAAAATTGAATTGGCAACATCTGCTCAATCTACTGTAGATAAACAGTGAACTATTTTCCAACTCATTAACTCAGAGGATAAGATATTAAAGAAATCCTATGGGCCTCATGCTTTGTTATCACATTTAAGGCTTGTCCTAAACTCACCAAATTAGTTCTTCTGTGCAAGACAGAACCTAAGAACGGAGTTGCAGTTACACAGTACACACATACTCATTAAATCCCTGGATGACCTAAAAAAAAGGTAAAAGTCCCTATTTAATTTGACTGTGTTTCTAATTACTAGACACTTAGCCTAAATTATTAACCATGTCTCCAGCAGTGATATATGGTACATGTAAATCTCCAAACAGGATTCTAATAGAATTATCTAATTCTATTAAACCACAAACAACTACCCATTAAATATTTATTAGAAAGCTTGCATTCACTTAAAATAGATTAAAAAGTCAGCAACACACTTTGCTAATCCCTTAATTTCAGCTTTCTATGGGAAGGGTTCAAAATGAGCTAATCAGAATCACACTTATTAAGTACAAATTAGCTAATCAAAATCAATAAAAATAGAAAGAATGGAAAAGAATTTGCAAAGTCAACTACAGATTTCTCTAAATAATACACTCTGTTTAAATAAACAAGTTTGTTCACTTCAAGATTATTTGACTATGTAAAGCTGTTTAGTTTATTCTACCACAGGGCAGGGGTGATAAATGCCATCTCATTACATTTTCTTTATAGCATCAATGAGCTGCACTTCTTAAAAAGACAGAACTGTTTTAAAGCAGTATAGTCAATAGTATTTTAAGTTCTTAATACAGTTGTTAGGTCGAATTTTTCTACAGTTTACACAGTCTAACCCAGCACCAGCACAGAAAAAGTACTTGAGAAAAAGCAAAGGGACAAACATTCCCAGATAGTCAAAATCATGCACAACAGCAAATACTCACTTTGCAATGAAAAGCTAAAAATGCTGAGGACAAGTAGAAAGAACACAGTGGTTGTAGAGGAGCTACAAAACAGCATTTGTGGTACACATAAATTTTGTGGTAGAACCTATCTTTGATCAACCCAGTTTTTTATATCTGTACATGCACATTTGAGTCATTCCAACAAAATCTAGGCTGTTTACTGTTGAGTTGTAAGCAGCTCCCTAGTGACATATGTCTTCTAAAGTCAGCCCCTCCAGAAAATACAAACTCACAGTTGAGGAAAGGACATAAGGACATTTTAGATTTTACACGTACTACAATGTTTCTGGCCTAAAGGCAGACTCAATTATGTGTTCTGGAGCCCAGGAATCACATGAAAGCCAGTCTCCTCCTTTCCTGCTACTTCCTTGAAGAGATACACTTTTTAATCCCTCCCATGTAATATGGAACTTCTATTTATACAAGTCATCTCTGTGACACATTTCACGGCATGTGCCACATCTGATGCAAATGTTACAAGCGCTGCCACCATCCTACAGGTGACACCAGACACTGCTCAAGATCCAAGAGCTTTAAAATCTTGGCCTTAAGGTGCACATTTTGCAAGGCAGAAGGAAGTAGATATTTTGGAATTTTTCCATGCTTAGACAAACTAAACCAATGCTGAAAAATCCCGAAAGGCATAAGGCAAAACAAACAGGATATACTGTACATTACTCCTAATCTTATTAGATTTCCAAATTCTCTTTTATTTCTCAAAATGGTAGCTGTCTGAACACAATCAGAATAACAGTAGTTGTTTTAAAGCTATTTGGGTTATTTTAAATTCCCTGTAGTAGCACTAAAAGAAACAACCCAAAAAAACCAGAGTATGATCAATCCATTTAGAAATGTTAACACATGGTAAGGAAGAATTTCTAGCAAGAAACACTAAGACATTAATTTATAACTAACAAACAAAAATGCACTGAGACTGACATTCCAGAGAGAAGGTAAAGCAGATGGAAAACTAAACATATGTAACCTTTGCAAGAAGATCAGTGACTAGCAGGTCAGACTCTGACAATTTCAGGAGAAAAAAGTTTGCAGTATAAGCATTGCAAGAGATCAAAACAACTTCAAGTCCATTTTTTTAAAACCAGGCAGTTCACATGATCTATCTTGGATGGGAACAGTCATGTTATTAGCTTACTGTGTTTTCATTCTGCTGTAGTTTCAAGTGCTATGCAGAGGTAACAAGCCAGTTTTCCCTGTAGCAGGTGTTTGCTTGGCCAATACATGAGTATTCCTATTTCTTTTCCATCTCTGCCAGTTTCAAGGACAAAGAAACATTGCCTTTTCTTGAGTTGGTTGAGGAGGGTGGCTTTTTTCAGCTGGGTTTTTTTGGGAGGGTTTCTCCCTTCCCCCCCCACCTACCCAGAAAACTACTCAGTGTTGGCCTACATCCTTTGCAGGGACTACAACAAAAGTAATGTCAGGCTGTTGAATGCTGCCTGAAAATAATCCCACTCTAGATACAGTGCAGAAGGAATCCACTGCTGACATGCCTCCATACCAATTAGTAAGAAAAAATAAAACAAAAACTAAAACTTCATACTCTTAATAAGACAAATGGTGCTCAGTTACATTCAAGTCTTGCAACATAAGGAGTCAGCTCCTTGTAGAGCCTGACTGCCCAAGCAACCCACTAACAGAGACTGACCGACACTCCATCTCTAAAGTGCCCAGTGACAGTAAGGCACCCTGTTGCTGTCTTTGGCATTTTTGGGGTCTGAATCTGTTAGACACCTGTCCAGCTTTCTTGCTGCTTTCACTAATTTGTTCTATGGCTCTTTGTTACCAAGTGTAGCTCCACTGGCCTTAAGAAAAGTGGGCCTGATTCTGCCCTGTATGCTACTTTTTGTAGTCTTGCGGACAGGGCACAATGTGAGATGAAGCTCATAAATAATAGCCATTTACAACCACTTTGCACAGGTATCATCAGCTGCAGAGTGCAAAAGATGGGGAGAATCAAGCTTGATGAGATTTCAGAAGAGAGAAAGGCAAGCAGAAATTGGCCTTAATTTTTGTACAATAGCCAGCACTTTAGCTCTTCACTTGGAAACTTCACAGCTGTGAAACATTTACAAAAAGAGAAAGCAATTACAGTACACTACCACTGGAGTAGCTTAAATAATTTAAGGTTCACCATGTCTCTGATTCATTTTATTTCATTTTTTCCTCAAGACCAGATGCTGCTCATTTTAACACCCTTAATTTCCACATATTGAGCTGGGGTACTCTTTTCATCTAAATGTATATAGACTACATATGCCTCGATGAAAACACAGAGTGTTTATTTCCAGAATGGGAGGATATGGATTCCCTTCCATATCTGAATCCTGGTAATAGTTCCTTTTTGATCTCCAAACAAGACCTTCATAACCCATAAACCAGCCACAGTAGTTTATCCGGGGCTCTTGGCACGTTTACAGGGAGTTACAATGTCATTATATAAGATAAACTAACACATGTAGGGGAAATACATTGTCAATGTAATACATGGCATAGGTAATAAGTATGAACTCATGTCAGCCACAGCATAAATGATCAGCCCTTTGTGCAATGCCAGGCATTTTATGGTCTCATTTTATTAATAATGACCATTTTAAGTGGTAAAACTGGAAGACTTAAAATAAACATCCTCTGCCAGGCTCTGATCATTCCGTAGATTATATCCATTAGAATCTTGTTAATCTGAACACTTCAAAAATTCATGTTACTACAAGACTTGAGTTTTTTCACCAAAGGAAAATTTTAACATTAAAAAAACCAACCTAGCTAATTATGCATGTAAAATACACTCACTGAAATCCAAGGTGGCCAAGGATAGTGCATGAGCAACCAAATCCTTGATGTTTGAAAACACTACAGCAACAAGACAGAGGATTTTCTTGCCCAAACACCTTTCTCTCCACAGTTCTTCTCTGACCCTACTTTCTGATGTTGAATTATGCTATTAAATCCAAATTCCACTTCACATAAGGTCAGTGCATACAAGAACACACAAAACTGTCACACAAAACTATCTTAAAAGATAACTGGCAAAGTCTGAGCTACATAGGTGGATTTGGGTTTTTTGTTGTTAAGGTGGGTTTTTTATTTTGTGGGGTTTTAAGTGCTGTTTGTTTCCAGTCCAAACCCTTGCTAGGGACAAAGGTGTTTTGGGTTGTGGGGGAATGGGGTTTAGGTTTTGTTTTTTTCAAAACCACAAAACTTATGTCATCACTAATTCTAACCAATAATGATGACATCCAAGGAGCAGGAATGCAGATACTCAGTTCCCCCAGCACAGGCTGGGGGATGACCTGCTGGAGAAGAGCTCTGTGGAGAAGGACCTGGGGGTCCTGGTTGATGACAGCTTGGCCATGAGCCAGCAGTGTGCCCTGGTGGCTAAGAGAGCCAATGGGATCCTGGGGGGCATCAGGAGGAGTGTAGCCAGCAGGTCAAAGGAGGTGATCCTCCCCCTCTACTCTGCCCTGGTCAGGCCCCACCTGGAGTATTGTGTCCAGTTCTGGGCTCCATGGTTTTAAAAGGACAGGGGTCTCCTGGAGAGAGTCCAAAGAAGGGCTACGAAGATGATTAGAGGCCTGGAGCATCTTCCCTATGAGGAAAGGCTGAGTAAGTTGGGACTCTTCAGCCTTGAGAAGAGAAGACTAAGGGAGGACCTAATTAAAGTCTATAATTATCTGAAGCAGGGGATGCAGGGGGAATCAGCCAGCCCCTTTTCAGTGGTCTGTGGGGATAGGACAAGGGGCAATGGCTGCAAGTTGGAGCATAGGAAGTTCCACACCAACATGCGGAAGAACTTTTTCACAGTGAGGGTGACGGAGCAGTGGAATAGGCTGCCCAGGGAGGTGGTGGAGTCTCCTTCTCTGGAGATATTCAAGACCCGTCTGGACGCCTATCTATGTAATATGAGATAGGGAGCCTGCTTTGGCAGGGGGGTTGGACCCGATGATCTCTCCAGGTCCCTTCTAACCCCTACAATTCTGTGATTCTGTGATTCATATACAATCTGTTAGGTAACAAAAAAAATAGGTGGGCAACATGATTTCAGCTAAATGGTTGTTCTAATACTGATAACAGTCCAAACAACTGTATTCGTGATGAGAACATATTGAGTAATAATCTAAGTAGACAGCTGTTAGGAAGATGGCTGATCTCCCATATCCTGCTTTTTAAATATATTTCTGAAACATTTCTCAGTATCTTTAACCTGTTTGCCTTCATCAGCACTTTTCAAGGGTATTCTACTTAAACACTGTAAACAGTTTCCTGTATTTGTATCGTGTAAAAATGCAGCAGCTGTAATATCCTTATCAGACTCCTTTCTCCCTTTGGATGAAATAGTTGTAGACTTGTCCTCCTGTTAAGGAGGACTGGTTTCTTTGAAACACTCTTCTATTTAATAGTTTGTCACAGCAAATATGTTTTAGGACCAGTAATACAACTCTCAAACACCCAAGTATTTTATTGCAGTCACTTAGCCTGTGTTATGCAAGCTTTGAAGGAGAGAGACGTCTAATTAGAGTTTCAAATAGGAAAACAAGATGATTGTTCCAGGTGGTTCCACTGCTAAATATTCGGTATTTTGAACCGGGTAGCAACTGCACCATAAGCCACATACTGCACTCCCACCTCATGCACAGGGAAAGCCTAACTTGACTGGCCAATGGAACACTGGAATTGATCTCACCCCTGACTCTTACTGATTTTTACTTAACAAAAGAGGAGATTCAGTGTCAAGCCCCACCTTCCACCAAACCATTCTGTCAAGCCAGTTCTGGGAGATTCTACATTACATACTTGTAGCAGAAGAATAGTGACAAACAAATCCGACAAAATTAATATGAATTTTTCATAACCATTTTCCAATAAGCAAATAAGCACACATTTACAACAGTGCAACCACTTCAGATGTACAAACAAGAGCTATTCTGCTAATCAGATACTGCAATAATATCAGAAATACTTACCAAAAAATGAAACACTGCAAGAAAATTTCTTAAATAGAAGCAGAACTTCCTAGCCACCTCTTTTTCTCTCAGCTTTATCACTGCCATTGCAAGGCAAAATGCAAATATGAATATTTTGTTTCTCATTTGGCCTAACTGTATTCTCACTGTCTTCTACAGGCCAAATGAGATCTTGAACTACAAAACTCCTTAAAGAAAACCTACCTCTGGAAGATGGGAGAGAAGCGAAAGCCTGGGCCTTTATGAAAAAGCATATCCATAGGCTTAGCACCATGAAAATATCACAATGCTGGGTACAGGCTGGACAGAGTATTACAATAAAGAAACAAACAAACAAACAAAACCCATAGAAAAATGGAACAAGGAAACACCCACTGCATTTTCACCTTCAGTTGCCTACAATCACATACAGGCCATAAAACAGGATCACAAAAAAAAACCCACCACAAAACCCCAACAAGAAAGCAAACAGACCAACAAAACACCACATGCATATCTAAGAATTGGAAGAAGTTACAGCCTATAGTTCAGATTCTCACAGTACCTTGTATCGTATCCATCTGCTAATTCTGCAATGTCACTTTTCCACAGAAGCAGCCAGGTCACTGAGGCTAGGATCCAAGAAGTAATCCATTTGCTTACAAAGTGTCAGCTATCCCCTTCAGATTAGTTACTGTTCTAACTCTATTATACTAGCCAAGGTAATAAAAAAACCCAAAACATAAGGAGTGATTTTACTTATAAGGTGACAATGGTAAACACAAATAAAAAATTCTAACTTATGTAACTGTATATCACTTGTGCAACTGTATATCACTAGCCAGATTTCAGACATATAACTGCAGCAATAAGAACTCCCACAAAGATCAAGCAGAATAATAAAACACGGAAGGGCATTATGTAATTGCTGGCATGTCAGCCATGAAAGCAAAAGCATCAGCTACTGACTGCACAAAACTTTGTCCTGAAGTATCAAGACAGTCAAAGATTTGAGTCTAAGTGAGATGTTTCAAAAATAACTGCTGCCAATTTCAGTCACCACTTATCAAGTGAAACTCTTTAATTTGTCAAGTATTCAACAAACAGATGACCTTCAAGAGCAGCAGTGTCTACAAAAGCACCATGTTATAGGTATTTCACAAAAACCCTGCCTAAAAAAACCCTATGCAAACATCAAACTGAACTGAAAAGGCAACTTGCTCATAAAGCACTATCTCACACTTTGGGCCTCGATGTCTCAGTATGATAGATCACACAGGCTTAAATATAATGTACAGACTTACAGACTTTAAACTACACTTTTAAGTGATCCTAATCAGAGTAAACCTGGATACATGTGGAAAATGGCTACACGTGATATTAAAGCACAAACCTTGATTTCTCAAGCAAAACATGCAGCCCCATAGCCCTCAAGGCCGCACATTATCTGACTACCAATGAATCACTGAGATTGAGACTGTAATTCCTATAAATCATTTGGAAGAATCTACATAATAACAGGTGCAGTTCCTACATATTAAAATCTGAACTACTGCCCATTTCACTTATAGAAGAAAGTTTGAAAAGCTGTAATGCTTTTTGGAAGCAAGGAGCAAGAACCCTTGATGTCCACTGGAGTGACAACCTGTAATGCCTTGCACAAAGCTCAACAAGATGAGTAAAAGAGAATGATCCACTGGTCACCGAATCCCACTTGTACGTTTTTAACTTCTAGGTTATTAGAAGATTCAGATGATCAAAGGTTAGTTGTAATCCAGTTTTGAACAAGTAATGCAAAACATGGCCATTCAGTTCCTTAGAACATAAAGTCATGCAAACATCGTCTATTATGCAGACTACCCACCCCAGAAACAACACACTGACAGGTATCAGCCTTCTCACTATTCGATAGTGCTTAGAGGAATTCCATCTCAGTTTTTTGGCCTCTTTCATAAACACTAAAGCACTTTCATACTTAAAATATTTAGTTACCACAAAAACTTGGTGATTAGCCAAAGAATCATATCACTGTAAGTGAGCTCTAGTTCACAATTTGAGTAACTGACAAAGCAAGCATGAATAGTTTCCAAAGTGTTGATGTTTAAAAGGCCTCATGAAGCAGCGTTACATTCTTTTATGCAGTGGTAAGGAAAAAGGAATAATAAAGTATTTGTAAAGGTATTTAGTTAAATTATCAAGCGTCACATCAGTCATTTCCAACAGCCCAAAAACAGAGCCAGCAAAATGCGGTCTTGCTCTAAGCATAAGCTAGAGGAGACTCATAGGATGATCTCTATGAACTGAAATGTAATCAAACTGAAAACAGCAGTTGAATTGTCTTGAATAAAGAAAAGGAAAAAGTGCAATATCTTTAATATATGGATGGTTGGATAGACTAAATGACTGTCACACAGAAAGCTTATCTGTAAACACTGCAGAAAGCCTTAGCATTTTACTACAATAAATGACTGGTTTCAATCAAATGCAGCTAAAGCAAAAGGCATGGCCCACAGGAGTAATTACCAGTCTCTTGACTGAAACAAAGGGCAATTACAACAAGCTGAAGTATGTTCACAATAGTTGAGCACTTGATTACAGAGCACTGCAGCAATCAGCAAGAAAGGGATAAGGGATAAGGTGGTGGTGTAGGGAGTGTCTGTGTGTGTGGTAATGTATGTACTTATATTGTCCCCATTTATATTAATGAGTAGCGAAAGATGGGTTGCCATAGAGGCTAACAATGCAAAACTTAAATTTTTAACTTTTAAAATACAATACAAATATTCTAAGGAATTTTAAGTATAGAAGAAGAAAAAAACTAACCTAGGGAACTAACCTATTGTGGTCTTGTGTGACTGTGACTTGGTAAATAGCTGTAGAATTCCTGCTACAGAAACTAATACTATATTGCCATACTGCCATACAACCAGTAATTTGACTACAGGTATTATCTTTAAGTTTGTCTTTGTGGCTGCACTGAGTTTGGCTGAGATGGGTTAATTTCTCCATAGCAGCCCTCATAGAGCTGTACTTCACACTGCTGGTAGCTAGCAAGGTGTTGATAACACACCAGTGTTTTGGCTACTACTAAGTAGTGCTTGAAGCATCAAAGCTGTCTCTCCAACAGTTCCCTCCTCACACCAGGAAGCAGAGGGTGGGCAAAATCTTTCCAGGGGACACAGCCAGGATAACTGACCCAAACTGACCAAAGGGCTATTCCATGCCATGTAACATTGCCCTGAAATGTTAATAGAAAGGAGGAAGAAGGAGAGACATTCATTATTGACAACACTTTCCTTCAGGAACAACCAGTACACATACTGAAGCCCTGCTTCCCAGGAAGTGGCCAGACATCACTGTTGATGGGAAGCATACAGCAAATCTTTTCGTTTTCCTTTGTTTTCTGCAT
Source organism: Laterallus jamaicensis coturniculus (assembly GCA_022605575.1). Lineage (NCBI taxonomy): Eukaryota > Metazoa > Chordata > Aves > Gruiformes > Rallidae > Laterallus > Laterallus jamaicensis. Next base: position 3,083,908 of record JAKCOX010000077.1, on the reverse strand, counting down.
GCCACTTTTGGTTTATTGAACTGTGTCTATCTTGACCCACAATGTTTTTTCCATCTAATTTTTCTCCCCTCCCTAAGGGAGCGAGTTGGCAGGCATGTGGTGTACAGCCAAGGCCAGCAGTGGCACAGACCTGAAGCAAAGCGAGCAGAAGTATGTTACTATGCTAAACTACACAGCTCAACTGCAATAGCACTAGAAGTCTTTCATAAAAAGGAGCTCAGGGTACTTTTAAAGCCAAAAAACTTTTGGCTTTGCTTCTTTCACATTTCAAATCAGGATCTCAAAAAATTTTATCACCTCGTTAAGATCCCCACTGTGGTAAGACTAGTGGAAAAAACAAGTCCTCATCCTACAGACTGCCAAGTGGAAGAATACAATGTATTGCTTAGTGCACTCAAATAATTTGAGGAATATTGTCTTAATGTCACATAAGCTAAAGGAAGGGAAAAAATCATCTGTGAAACAAGACCATTTCACTTAGATTCTACCTGCAATACAGCAAAGTGAGGAATTTCCCCCCCTCCCCATCCACAAATGGGTTTTCAGGTGCATTTCCTCAGCTGCTCCCAGAAGTGCTGGTAAGCTATATACAAAGTATTAAAAAGATCTATACTATCCCCTGACAATTAGAAGATGTACCTGGGAGGATCAGACTTCACTCATGGCTCCAGGGCATGCTCAGTAGTTTATGCAGAGTTGAGCAAAGTCAGAATCAGGGACACTAAGTCCCCTTCTCAAATGCACACACTTGGCCAACCCAGTACCTTCTCTCACAGATGCAGGTTCCAAAATTCTGATGACAGAGAAAATTATTGAAGCCCTCTCTCCCTCCATACAGGGTGTAATACGCAGCACTTAATGTATTTTTTCCCCTTGGCTTCCTCCAACTCCTGCTCATTTTATTTCAAATAACTCCTCATGAGCAAGAAATCATTCCATCTCCACTAGATCAAATGGAGTCACAAAGATTGCAGTTGCCTACCCTATGAGCCACAGGCTTGAGGTGTGAAACTTTGCAAGAAAGAAAAATGGCAGGAAAAAAACACCAAACTGGTTTATTATTTGTAGTTCCTGGTACCAGACATCAAGCTAATTAAGCAGCAAGCCTACATGTTCTAATCACAGTGGAGATGATATTTAACATTAGCAAGCTTCACAGTCTTGCATTTGTAAGTATATTCTCTAAATCTTATGGCAGTTTGAATTGTTTCAGTCAGTTATTTTGGAACAATAACAACAACAAGAAATAGTCAGTAAGGGGGAAGAATCAGACAGACAGGAATTAAACCACTGTAAAAGTGGTATCTAGTTTGGTGTCTATCTTTTCTGAAATTCAGTATGTCCCTGTGAAGAGCCATGTTCCATATTCTGCAAGTTATGAGATTAATGTATTTTAATGCCGTTATTCTTGGATTTGATTAGATTTTCAGTGAGACCAGTAAGAAAAAATAAATTTTCCATCAACCATTTAGTCATAATTTCAACAATATTAAGTATTCCTGCAAAACCACCTTCCCTCCCCACCAAAAGGATTTGGCTATCCTAACACTTTAATTCCACATCATTCAGCTGTAATTACTATAGACAAAACTTGACAATTATACACCATGAAAAACATGTAAGAGTCAGTTCAAGCTGGAAATAGCCAAATAAAAAATTAGAAGTCAAAAAAAAACCCCAAAAAAGTAGAAAAAAGGTGGGTTTGTGAAGCTAAATTCAGATGTGTTTGTATTTAAGACTATAACTGAGCAATTAAGCAGCCAACAGGTAAAGATGGAATTTGGCACAATGCAAGCAGCATCCAAGTTGAAGATGAAAATAGCACTCTTCGTTAAACTGTTCTATTCTCACTGCATGTGCTGCTCACTCTCTTAGCTCATCATCTTAAAAATCTACCCATGTAATCAATATATGCCAACACATCACAAAACAAAATGAGCTAAAAATAAAAAAGCAAGTTACTCACAGGTGGTTCTCAAGCTGTGGCCTATGTTTTTCTTTTTTCTTATTATAGACATGCAAATCAGTACACATCTTTTCAGAAGACACACAAAAAGACATGTGCACACACAGAGAGCCAAAAAATCTGCAACACCAAGTTCTTGGCTCTTAAAAAGCAAACTTTGGCAACAACAACACACCTTATCACCTTTTATGCTTCATAAAATGCAGGTACACCAAACAAACTCTGACTACAATTTCAGAGCAGTTATTTTCCTGAGCTCAGTCTAAATACTAAACCTTTTCAGCCTTCCTCATGTCTACCACCCAACTTTATCTTTTTTTAATTTCAGCCATGTCCTTGCACATCAGCATAAAGACATTTCAATTTGCACACACATTCCATAAATTGGATGCAGCAGGAAGAGATTCCTTCCTATAATGGGGTATTGTCTGTGCGGCTTGGTCATTAATGAACTCAGCTGACTTATCTTCTGTGTATAAAAGCCAAGAACTAGGTTGTAACCTTTGTATACAAATGCAGATATTTCTGTGACTGAACTGGGAGAGCAGGACAGTTATCTTGAATGCAGTAACAGTCTCTTTCAGGAATCCAGGAACGTGGGAAACAAAGTCCTGTAGTAGGTTAATGTGGGTCATATCTATTACACTGTTAGGGCTGACATTTTTCAAGCTGCCTAAGGGATCTGAATGTCCAATTCACATAATGCAAATAGCAATTTTAATAGTAATGCAACATCTTCAGGCTCAATCAATCTTGCTTACTCATGCAAAACTCCCTATGAAATTGAGAAAATATGAACAAGCTTCCATATAAACCTATCTGTTGAATTAACCTCTGAATAACTTTCAGTGAACCAGCTGTTGATTCATTCTGCTCTCTCAGCTACCTCTGAATACTCTACCTTTCTTTTGCAGCTTAATGTCTACCCCACCAACGCTTCACCCAGGCTTACTCTTAACACCCATCTCTTATTCTGTAGATACCATGCTTTCCTAAGTTCCCCTTACGTTTACTGATGTGATCTAGTCTTTCCTTTGAACACCACTCTCCTACAACATTTTCATATCTGCATTAAACAGCAATTCAGTACTAAAATTTGGTCTATCGGTAAGCTATGAGATGATAAAAGCATACTGAAAAGGTTTTTGAGTTGAGTGTTGGAAAAAAACATCAGATAGCAAGAGAAACTAACAAATTCTCCAATAATCAAAAAAATAGACACAGCATAGGGAAAGATGGTGCAAGCCTTTGAGTACTGCCTCACCAGCATGCCTGGATGTCAAGACAGAAGGGGCATTTACAGAAGAGCAGAGGCTACTTAAGCATCTAAGCATAGGGTGTTTGACAGTTGTGTGCTGAGTCTGCTAACAACACTACCATATGGTATGGATCCACTGTTGGGTCTAAATTAAACATACTTTTCTTGTGCAGCTGATGAACTGTAGGATTGGTTTTATTAACATTGATATTCACCTTTAAAGAACTTGAACAGTACTTCCGATTGTCTGCCTCAAGGTTTTTGCCTAGAGGATGCTGCTTTCAAGCTAGAGAAAGGATTAGCTGATGGACCATAATTAAGTTAAAGGGAGAGGGGGGAGGATAGGTCTATGTTTGTTGCCATCAGGCAAGACAACAACTGCAGGAGTCCAACATCACATACAATTAGCATTGTCACTAGAGCACTAATTAATCACTTCAGACACCTTATCTGTCTCCCACAACTCCCCTCCTCAACAGTGTCATCATTTACATTGTATAATGTTGTAAATGAAAAACCACCTAGAGGTTTAATGGCCCAAAGAGCAACAAGCTTGAAGTGTTAGTGTTGCTTCCCTGCCCTTTGCCTCTTAAATAACAAACCAATAAAACTATTAAAACACCAAATTCTTTTTATGGATTTGGCATAATCTTGTCCTTAGAAGACACACAAACACACACATTGCTAGTTATAAGAGGCCAGAAGAAAAGTTATTAGCGATGCTGGCAGCTACTCCACACTTACCTTACTGGCATCTGCAGTTAAAGCATAGAGAGATGCTCAAGCTGACTTCCCACTTGTCTTCTGTCTGCAACTTTTTAACACAAAAGGCATCCATGACTGAAAGTCCAACAGTCAGGAGGCACATCAGCATTTCTGCTGATAGCAAGGTTGCAGAAACGGGCTAATACTTCTTCCAGTATTTCTGAACTTAATAGTAAAACATTTTTAATATTTACCTTGAAAAATCACATTCAACCTTTTTGTTCTTTGCCAAGTAATTACAATGCTTTCACAAAAACAAAACCAAAAAAGCTCCCAGAAACCAGAACAGTTGTACAAAGTCCAGGAAGGAAAACAAAAACATGGTAAGAGCAGCTTGCAAATCTTTAGTTGTCAAGTAACTCTTCCACCATACACTGGAAAGCGCAGAAATTGAAAAGCCTTGTCATAGCTGGGGTTCCACGCTACATACGCTATGAAGGAGGCAGAGAAATTAGCCTGTTTTCCTGTCACACGGTTCATTAAATGACACATTTTGAATTAAATAGGAAGTGAACCGGTATTCTTCTGATGGAAGCATTGTTCAGTGGGAAACTGCAACCTATTCTAGCTAGGAGATGGGAATTCTGTATTCTTACGCTTATCTCCAGCAAAGACTTGCCTACTCATCTGAACATAACCAATTTCAAAAGTACTGTGAAGAGATTCCATGGATGTCTAGCTCTAACATAACCAAAACCTTCACAAGGACCTAAAACACTGACTTACAGTAACAGACAAGAAGTGAACATGTGGGTTATGCTTTTAAGGACTTAAACCAGGAATCCATAGAGTTTTAACATCTCTTCAAACATCTATTTAATTCTATGTGGGCCTGCAATGCTATGAACAGAGCTGCATGGTAGATGGTAGTAATACTGATGAAGAATACAGCAAGGAAAAACTTGGGACTTTGTAGAGCCAATAAATGTTAACTAAGTCATTAAGCCACAGACACTCTATAAAGTTTGGAGAATCATCTCAAAAAAAAAAAAAAAGAACAGGAAAATCCCCAACAAAAAACTCCAGTGGGACTGTGAAGTTATCATTTATCTAATACCTCATATTAACCTGTATTCAAGAAACACATAATATCACAAGTAAGGAAGGAAAAGAAAATCTCTACAGCAAAAAAAAAACCCAAAAAGTCAGGTGCTAGAAAAACAAATTTTAGACCAAATCCTACTGAAATCAGTAGGTTGCTTTAAAGCTTAATTTGGTATGCTCCATAGAACATGAACAAAAGTTATGCAACAGTTACAAAGCAAACAAAATACCATTGGTTCTCCATCCATACCATTGTTTTTCTCTTCATCATTTCAAACACAAGATTTAGAGCACGATTTAGCATTTTCAGTTGTCAGCTGAAGCTCCTAAATTCTCCTTTGCAAATGGCCTAATAGTCTTGAAAATATTACAAACATCCTCCTCATGTTGATTGGTACGCAAGAGAAGAACAGATTCAAATAGGCAAATTTTATTGTAATCAGACCATTAAACTTTTACTTTCATTCCATAGTTTGACAGCAATCCTTCAAATACCAAAGACATGTTTCTTCTTCAAGATTAACAAAATTGTGCAAGACATTTGTTCTTTTTCCCCATGTGATACAAGTAGCTCATATTTATAGTGCCACCTGCAGATAAAAGCAAACGAAGTTTTTGAAAGGGCAGGTATTCCTTGACACTACTTTCATTCTCCTTGTTCAGACACTGTAACTTATAAGGTTCCTTATAAGTGTTTACAAAAAGAAAACTTCTAGTTTATGGCTTACTCCAGATCACTATCTCATTATAGCTGGGACTGCAGCATAGCTTTTCTCTGACATATCCAAATTATCAGAGAAAATGCTAACTTGTGGACCTATTCCTTTCATTTCTATTTCATGACCAGATTAAGGTTTATATTTCTAACACACAGAAGGAACACAGAGTCAAAGATCCCTAAGAATGTTTAAGTATGACATTAAGGACCTTAGATCCCTAAGAATGTTTAAGTATGACATTAAGGACCTTAGTGATTACATTTATTTGCTGGTCTGAAATGATGGCTACTTGATCTGCATCAGTCTGATTCTACATTCGAATTCCATATGCTAGCTTCCTGTGATACTGAACACCAAGAGAGGTGTTAACACAGCCTGTCCAAGGAGATTAAACAAAACAGTAAAAGCTGAGGTAACAAATGATCTGTTAGCTTACAGCCTGAATTTCAAGAGCTTGAGAACTATGGATCAGTAAGTTTTAGATGCAAAAGTGTTAAGGAAAAAATAAAAAAAATAAGAGGCAAGACTGCAATAATCAAGTTGACAGAGTGGAAATGCCTGTGTAATTAATGCCAACTAACCAAGAACGACAAAGGTTTAGAGAACAAGAAAAGTGCACCTCATATCCACAACTTTCCTAATTCCATTTCAACTCTCATTTTGCACTGGTTTTCACTTTTCTCACTCCAATCAGTTTCTGTTGTTTTTATCAAGTAGAAAACCTGAATATGCATGATACACTGTTGATATTTTAAGGGTTTATTTTCTTTCCCAAGAGGCAGCTTGGCTGAAAAGACTGTAGTGAGCTGCTAATTATGCTCCATACCACGTTGCCCGATTCAGTTAGCTAATTATGTTTGAATACCTGTTCAAGTGCCACATATTTTAATACCTGAACGTGAATTAGAACTATTTTATTTTTACTTATCACACCGTATGAGCTTACATCTTTATCCCCGATGTTCTGTTGGTATCACTGCAATTCTTTAGAGTCACAGAATGGTTTGGAAAGGACCTCAAAGCCCATCTAGTTCCATGCCCTCTGCCATGGGCAGGGACACCCCCTGCTAACCCAGGGTGCCCAAAGCGTCATCCAACCTGCCCTTGAACCCTGCCAGAGATCCAGGGGCAGCCACAGATTCTCTGGGTACCCTGTGCAAGGGCCTCTCTATCCTCATAGGGAAGAATTTCTTCCTCATATCTAACCTAAATCTACCTTCCATCTCCCTAAAGCCCATTACCCATTGTCCTGTCACTACAAACCTTGATAACCAGTTCCTCTCCAGTTTTCTCATAGATTCTCTTTAAGGGCTGATAGATGTCCCTGGAGACTTCTCTTCTCCAGGCTGAACCACCCCAACTCTCTCACCCTGTCTTCATAGGAGAGGTTCTCCAGCCCTCTGATCATCTTTGTGGCCCTCCTCTGGACTTGCTCCAATAGGTGCATATGTGTCTCATACCTGGGACCCCAGAGCTGGAGGAAGTACTGCAGGTCATCAGGTCTCACCAGAGTAGAGGGGCAGAATCACTTCCCACAACCTGATGTTTCCGCTGCTTTTGATGCGGCCCAGGATATGATTGGCTTTCTGGGCTACAAGCATGAATTGCCAGCTTATGTTGAGATTCTCATCCACCAACACCACACAAGTCCTTCTCTTCAGGGCTACTTTCAAACCACTCTCTGCTCACCAGCCTGTAGTTGTGCCTGGGACTGGACCAACCTACTCGCAAGACCTTAACACTTGGACTTGAATTTCACATGGTTTGCAGAGGCCCACCTCTCCAGTTTGTCAAGTTTCCTCTGGATGGCATCCCTTCCCTCCAGTGTGTTGACTGCACCACACTACTTGAGGTCATTAACAAAACTGCCAAGAGTGTACTCAATCCCCCTGTCCATGTCTCCAACAAAGATGTTAAACAGCACCAGTCCCAATACCAACCCCTGAGGAACACCACTCATCACTGATCTCCATTTGGATATCTAGCTGTTGACCACAACTTTTCTGAGTGTGACTATCCAGGAAATTCCTTATCCAGACAGTAGTCAATCTATGAAACCAACGACTCTCCAATTTAGAGACAAGGATGCATAAAAGCAATCAGACTGTGGAACTTTGGTTAAACATGCCTGAACATGCCTGCCAGAGGTAGAAAAATATTTGCAGGCCATTTCCTGCCGCAGAAAACAGTCAACAGAAACCTCAATACAGTACTTTAAGCATGTTAGCAAATAGTCACTCACCCAGTCAAAGAAGTAACACTTCTCTTTCAGTAAATGTTAAGATCCATAATAAGATCTAGCAAAGGCTATTCAGACTAGGACATTGGTAGTCTTGTTACAGGACCTTAAAGACAGGATCTGCTCACTTTCACTCTCCAACTAAAAAAAAACCCACAAACAAACCAACCTCAAGAAAAATTAAAAAGAGCTGGCTCTTCCATGCTTTGACATTGACCCGCAATTTAGGTAACTACGGCTCAGGTGGACTTTCCCATCTCCACCATTTACATTGATTCAACCATATAGCAAGTTTTTCTTACACTGAAAAAGCAGTTCCTGCTTGAAGTCAGACTCATTAATGAGGCTTTATAATAGTAATTCCCCTGCTTTTGCATTCTACAGCAACATGCTGTGTTGAGAGTTTTGTAGTATGTTTGTATCCACCTCCCTCTGTCTGACTTTAACGTATCCTTCCCTTTCTTTCTGCCCACGTCACACATTCAGCACTCCTCTCAGAGCCAGGCAAACTACTCATAGACAATGACTTATGCACAGAAGTTTGGATTTCTGAAACACCTCAGGAGCCTACTTTCTAGCAAATTGTAAGAGCTATTTGGCTCTTGTACATCCTAACCTTATTTCCCTGAAAGTATTACCAACTAATTCTCACTGAGGTCAAGAGAAACTCAATGTATAAATACCTCTGAAAGAAATGGAAATGAGTCACCTCACAGATGGTCTGACATGAAAATCCTTAAGTCCCAATATCATTCAGAAAAAAACCCATAAAAATCCCCAAAAACTATTATACCATACATGTGAACTGCTAAAAACAATCAACAAGTGAATCCAGTCCCATATTTTAATAAGAACCCTGTCCAGCTGAGTTATCTAAACTCTGCCTTTGAGTTTCTATTACTCAGGATTTGGCTGCTTTCTTGTTCAGACTGAGTCTAAAATACTTTAAGCTGGCAGAACACAGCCCTTGATAGAACAGGAAATATTCACACTGAATTACAATTTATTTACTGACCAATCACATGCTATTGGTTCTACTCAAAGCAAAAATAACATTATGAAGAAAAGAAAAAAAAGAGATGTCTAGATGCCTGCTCTACTATCATTTGCTACATACCAGGAGCATCATTGCTTATGACAGTTACATAGGCAGAAGTGTAAATCTGAAGACAGTATATGCTCTGATGTACTGTTCAGCTCAGAGGCATTTGGATTCAGTTCACATTAGAAGTGGGTTTCACCATTTACTTAATTATTTAGTTATAAACCCAGCTAAGAGCTTCTACTGTCATACAGCCATAGGGGTACAACCTCAGGTCACAGGATTTTTGAGTAAGACCACCTTTCTCTGCTGAGCACAGGCAGCATGGAAATCTTGATTCCACACACTAGGATGTTTGACTTACCGCTGCTTGAAACCATTTATCCTGTGATAATGAGGAGCACAATGGGTTACTTCTGCTCAATCTAGTATTTAAATCTAAGAAGGAAGAAAGAATTATTTCAAAATGTTTTTCCCCAAGATCCTCGGCTCAAAACTATTCTTATGGGTAAAATTGCATAAGGTTTTCTTTAACAGAAATGTCTTTGATTAAATCTTTCCTCTGTTCACTCCATTCCAGCAAAGGCATCATTACAGTTCTGATAAACTGATGTTAGACCATATCTAACTTTACAATCCCATTTGAACTTGCAGTGATCATGGAAGGAATTTTTTCCTCCTTTACTGTTACTCAAGATTGAGCTGTTTTATAAAAAGGCATCAAAGTCCAAAGAATTAAAATCCCACAGCAAGTTGAGAAAACTACTTATGCAACAGAATAAACATCTGCAGAAACTTCAAAGAGGAGAGCTCTAAAACAGTGGCATTAATGCTTCCCGTAAACGAAAAGCAACATTCTTTTCCCCTCATCTTCACAGAGTGACATATTAATACCTGTTTGCCAGAATAATGGAATTCAAATGTTTCTATTCAGGATCATACAATCACAAATGTCAGTCACAATGACCTACTACAGCCTTCACTATTTTCCTTTCTTTAGGTCTGGATTCCTAGCGGATTATGTTCTACTGAATAATTTAGGTATCATAAATAAAAGTATTTTTACCTCTCCTTTGGGAGGCTATGTAGTAATACCCTAACCGACAGGGTACTATTTTGATAGCCCATTTTTTCATAATGACCAGATAATGATAATTGCATGATGGAAGTTAAATCCTGATGCAAACTATCCAGCTGAGCACTGAACAGTCTGCCTCTTACAACTTGCTTGATTTATGTTTCCTGTTGCTTTCTTCACATCAGTTCAATTTTTCACTTAGAAAATGCTCCTCTCGCACCTACTGTCTTCCCTTTTGTGCCTGTAGGTATGGTGCTGAGCAGGCTGACCCATTCCAAGCTCTGGCAGAACTGACAAGCAGTCATCTAAGCAGAAGTCTTTCTCAAGCCTCTTCTGAAACAGGGGGGCCATCCTAATTTGCTTTTGTAGGTTATTAATAACCTAATGATACAGCTCTCTTTCTTCCCTACCAGTTAAACTGTAGTAGCAGCCATACTGCCAAGATGAGAGACCGGATGCCACCCAGCCATCTGCTAGGGGAGGAAAAGAATGAGCAGAATCAAAGCTGATCACTTGGGTTTATTCCAAAACACACATGCCTTAGAAAGAAAAGTCTAAATTATTGATTTGAGAGTTCTGGTATTATCACAACAGAAGCAGGCAACAAATCCATGGATCTGCAAAGCCTATGTACTCAGGTCACAGTTTGATGTCAAAATACCCTATGTAAATACATACCCCTTCATTCAGTCATACAGCACAGCTTATTTCAAGTATTTGCTACTATTATTATATCCTTTCTAACAAATTCTACCATTACAACTCAAATTTGCAACATGCCAAAGAATGGGCCAAATGCGAGTTCTGGTCCTATTGAGAATACATGGACACTCAGTTAGACAGTTGTGGTGGTTCAGCCCCAGCCAGTGTCTGAGCACCACAAGCCACATGCTCAGAGGAGAAACAGACAGAGCCCACATGGGTTGGGATAAGGACAGTTTACTGACAAAATGACCATGAAAGGGAACAATAACAGCCCACAGCAAATTTCATTTACACTCAGTGATAATACAGAACACCTTGTTGATCCAATGTTAACACAGAGTACTGCACAATACCAGGACTGACCAGACACCCTATCCACACAGAGGCTACCGCGGAGACATCCAAGCATGTCCCTCCCTTACCAGACCCTTTAATGGGGGAGTGATGTCATGCAGTGTGGGCTAACTCAGCTCACCCTGGTTAACTCTGGCCTGACCAGAACCAGGACAACAGTTTAAGAAGCATACAGCTCAACAAATAGTATTTTGTCCACTCTTATGTTATTCTGCCAGCCTTGAATATGAAGCATGCTCAAAATTTTGAGGTGCTGTTTGTGTATGTTTTTCTTTTTTAAAGCAAATAACTGCAAGAGTAAAGTAATGGAACAAGGCCACAGAGAGATTTAGTTATTGTCAAACATATAATGTTTATAACCCACACCAGTGAGTCATAAATAATAAACAATAAAAAGCCAGAGTTCTATATCTCTAAAGGTTTCTAATAAGTTGCTACTTAGCAAACAATTTGGCAAACTTCAAAACTGCGCTGTGACTATAAAGAAGAGATTGTGAACTGTCCTACCTACCGCTGAGTTCAAGCTGCTTTGGAGGGGCTGATTAAACATGCAGCATAGATGACAGGCAATGAGAGGAAATAGGGATGATGCTCTTCTCTCCCTCAATAAACAACTTTTAACTGTCAAGTCCTAACTTTGCATTTCATCATATCATCCAGAATTCCCAGCAGTGTACTAGGTGATGGGTTTCAAATCTCATAGGAAAGGAATAAATTCATTAAATCAGACTAGATTCCATAGCACTTCAGTTTTCCTTGAGTTCTCTCTGTCAAACATTTGGAAACAGGCAAGACCTATGGGACAATTGTGATAGAAGATCCACATTGTCTTCCCAACTGCCACTTAGCCCATGTTGTCTCTCAAATCTCTTCACAAGTTTCTACAGCATAGCACAAGGAACAAATAGACCTTCAGAGTCATGAAATAAATAATAGTCTGACACATTTATCTTTAAGATGGGCATGGAAGAAAAAAAATAATCTGTTTTTTCTCCTTCCCACTATCCTCTAGAACACTAGCTGTTGATAAGCGTTGCTGCACTTCACATCAGTCAACTGGCCTCAAAATTAAAATTTGACTAATTTGACCTTTAACAAAAAAGGCCAATAAACAAGTGAAAACTAAGTTCTAGCTCTTTATTATTTGGAGTAGCTTGCCACTCCAAATTAAGCATATTTTAAGCTTGTTGGTAGAATGATACTATAAGAAGCCTGGAACATTACTGCTTGCTCAATGGCTAATTAAGCCATCCACTTGTATTGCTGTCAATCTAGGAACCTCCCACTAGAATCAAAAAGGAAAAAGTAAGAGGCTGCCTGTGGTTTAAAGGCATTTCATTAAGCATATCTTTGGTCATAAATTACTGTTTACCTGTCAACTGGGTTCAGAACACCCACAAGGTGTTCTTTGAAGTGAACCTCTTGGATTTAAAGATTTTAAAACAGCTGTTGAAAGACTGTTTGATCTGAAAAATCTGAGTCTTTTGAAGCTGAGAGCTAATGGAAGAGTTCTTGCTTTTTGGAGGGTTTGTTGTTGGGTTTTTTAGAGTGATCAAGAAGCTAATGAGATAAACTGATGGGAAGACAGGCTTAATAGGGTATGTGTATGATTCTCATGGGGTTTGGGTTGGTTTGAGTTTTTTTAAGGATTAACAGGAAACCCAAAAATAGTCAAGGCCACATGAGTCAAAATCATAAATAAGAAGAAAATTAATTTTAGTCAGACACAGTACTTTACTGGAATCAAAGCTATTTTGGGACTGTACTCTAACCCCCACACCAATGCATAGAAAATAGAAAATCAAGCTATTAGGGATTTGGCCTGTGCTGGTTTTTCATGCTAAGGTAGCTGGTCCCTGACACATGGCTAATATACCAAGGAAAGGGCACGGTAAGCAAAATAAAGATCTGATTTAAATGAACTAAACATATACTCGTAATGTTTTTAAAACCCATCAGATGCAGAGCATTTATAACACCCCAAACATTCTAAGGAGCACTTTCTGAACTTCATTATTGGAATAAAGTGCTTCCTAACAGTAAAGATAATATTAAGGCATTAATGCTTTAAGGTACATGCTGCTTTTGTCAAAATCATCTGATGAGAGAGTCCCCCAGCACCACGCGCCAGTAGCATAAGTTAGCTGCTCTAATTCACATGGAATACAGCACCAGAAAAAAATCAAGACACAGGAAGAGGAGTCAGGCAGTTGAAGGACAAATTTTAAACTATGGACAATAAGCCTAAGAGTTTTAAAAAAAAATTGGATTATTTATATTAAAATATGAATTGACCAAGATCACATCTTAATTTACTACTTCAAATAAACCCACTTGTCAGTGATGTCTAACTTGGCCTTCATTTGGTTTTGTGCAACTCATTTGCCTAAGTCAGAAAAAAGGACTAAAAATACAGAAAAATATTTATCATATACCTCTTTAAAAAGGTTATATCCTACAAAGGATGGATAATAACAACATAAATTTGTAGTGAAAAAAATTTTCTCCTCAATTCTTGCTACTTTTCTAGAACTGTAAGGCTACTTTGAGCATTTTTTAAAAAATTAAATAATCAGGCTATAGACACAACTCACATTTATTTGTGTCCTTTATATCAAACACAGCCTTCCCCCTGAAATCAACACCTGAAGATGATGAATCAGTCAAAACAGTTGGTGAGCAAATAAAATGTTGAAATGTAAAGAAAACAGCCTCATAAAGGAACTTGCAATCTAGCTTGATAGCTTTGTGCATGCTACTTTAGCCTTCATAAGTCACAGTAAAATGGCAGAGGATTTCAGTCCTTCATCCTCTAAGGCTGCAATATAACAGTGACAGAAATGGCAAATAGAAGCCACAGGAGAAGAAAAAAGAAAAAAAAAGATACTTCCATTTATTTCTTTTAGTACATTCTGTCCTAGGGCAGGACTGACAAGGACACTCGTAACAGCATTGTAACATGACCTGAGAAAACTAGATAAAATGTAAATATTCACCAAAAATGTAGGGAATAAAAGCACATCTAACACATAATTTAGAAAACATGTTACAATCTGGCCATACCACCACTGCTAAGTCAGATAAAGTAGTTTTTATTGTCCTTCCATTATTGCCCACCAATACCCTAGTAATTACTTACTACATTTGTATGTGTTCTTACAAATCTTCTCTAATGGGATAGTTAATAATGCAAAACCTCATCCCAAGACACATTTCTACTCTTTAATATAGTTGCACAACCCATGTATCAACATTTGTTGATAAGTTTTCCAGAAGGAAATAACCACCCAAAAAAGACCACCACCAAACCACAGAACACAAGACTCAAAAACCAACCCATAACTAACCAATGCTCATCTAATTCAGTATCTCATGTCTGACAACAACCAATACCAGATGTTGCAGAAAATACAAGGAAACCCCAAGATGAACCCATCATACCACATAAGGAAAGAAGTGTCTTTCCTTAAGGTAATTACTCGTTAATGCTCAATTTTCTCCAATGACCATTATTAGCTCAAAGTATAGGACAGAGAATAAAGTAGTTGTACTACCAGATTTTATACTAACAATAAGGTATTTCAGGGTTGTTTTGTCTCCAATGCCTTAGCTAGAGTACAAAGCAGCCAGTTTAGCATTGTCTGTGCAAAGGAGATAGATATGAGGGAGCATATGAACAGGCAGGAAATCAACTTTTTACAAGGGTAGATAATGGCAGGACAAGGGGGAATGGATTAAAGCTAAAGGAGGGAAGGTTTAGATTATATATTAGGGGGAAGTTCTTTACAGAGAGAGTGGTGAGGGGCTGGAACAGGCTGCCCAGAGAGGTGATGGATGCCCCACCTATCCCTGGGGGTGTTCAAGGCCAGGTTGGATGGGGCCCTGGGCAACCTTGTGTAGATCCAGGCCTGAAGGTTGGAGTCCCTGCCTGTGGCAGGGGGATTGGAACGGTATGATCCTTGGGGTGCCTTCCAACCCAGACCATTCTATGATGTGAGACTATCTGAAATATGATGGGGAAGCAAGAACAAGAGGTATAAAACTTCAAGACACCCAACCAACATTGAAAGTCAGTTGCATTTGCAGCAGTGTAAATACAATCACTGTTTTCCAAATTTTGGTTGAAGTTGTAGCAGCAAAATCTAGAGTCCTATTTAGAATTACTGCTTATATTAAAGGAAGATTTTATCTTTCAACTCAAGGCACTTGTGAGCAGAGCACAGTCACATCATAAGCTAGGGAGTAAGTTCGACAGTATACCCAATTAGAGCCTCACCAGAGCCATCTTTTCTCTCCTTTTTTTGCTTTCTATTATGTTTTAATATTAGCCCAAATCTTCAGCTTTAAAAAAAGAATCTTCAGCTAGTCCTGTTCCTCAGGCTCCGGAAGAGTATTACAGAGAGCAATAACAATGAAGAAACATGTAAAATCAGCCTACAGAGGTATGTAGAAAAGAAACATGTTATTCAGAAGCAAGAGTCTGGTCTTACCCACTGCAACCTGGAAGGTAAGAAATAACAAAAGAAAACACAATTATAGAATTCATAGGATGGACAGAGCTTGGTAAGCAGCAAATGCCAAGGACAGTTTAACCTTGCCAGACAATAGACGCAACTGCTTACATTTTAAAATACACAGCCTCAGTCTAGCACCCTCTTCTGTTATATAATGATTGTAAGATGCTCACAGCTACATCTAGGGTAGGTCTAGAAGACATGATGAGGAGTTGCATGCTCACGAACAGCATGCTTACAAGGACATCTGCGTAATTATCTACAAAATGCTTCCAAGCATTAGTTCTGCTTTAGAAAAATCTTACATCCAGAGTCATTCCTTGTGAAATTTCACTATTTTCTGATCCCTTGACAACAAGTCCCAAAGTTAAAAATCTCACAGAGCGATCAAAGAGAAATGATGATACCACTGTAGGGTTGGTAGTAAAACATCACCTGCCCAGCTCTAGAGCATCCTGTGACCTCTGCTTCTTCATCTGGGTTCCCGACTTGGAAATTTCTTCCAGACTCCATATATATGTTCAGTATCCAGCTGATATAAGCAGAGCAGACACATGATAAGATTAAGCAGAGAGATGTTTGGTTAATTTTTTCTTTCCAATTAAAAATTATTTTTAAACTATCTGAAGACAAAAAATACATTATTCTCCAATATATTTGACACATAATGGACAACACTGACAGGATCACAACCATACCATACCTAAGGTGAGGTTATGGTTAGGATGCATAAAAAATTAATGGGATGACTAATTTATTTCATAACTGACTGTGCCACTATGTACTATGGTTGAAGGAGAAAATTATTACTACAATAAATGGTAGCATCCACAAGGAGAGTTTCTCCGATTTGAGAAGCAGTTATAGCACTGAGACCTATGTGCTCACTTCTTTGCATGTTCAGTAATAGGTTGGCTTAAATAATACCAGAAGTGCAAATAGATCTTTTTCTACAAATATAGACAGCCAGACTGATTTTTACATCTGATGTCAATAGCACTTTGCATGCTGAAACAAACCACAAGCAATGCCTACTTTTAGGGGTGTGAAACCAACCAAATACATACATTTTGATGAAATTATTTCCTCATCCTAGTTACTCATATACTCTAGGCTTTTAACCAGCTTTAAATATTTATTGAAGAATCAGAAAGCCAAGGTTGTTTTGAAAATGTTCTCTCTTACCTAACAAACTTAAGTGCATCATGGGAGTCTGTTCCTGACACCAAAGTACGTATTATACTCCTGAGCTCTTGAAAACTGGTACTCATACTTGTTAAATGGAATGAGGTAGAAGTCATATGTAATACTATGAAACAAAGTTGTTCGAGCAAGCAATCTTAGAGGTTTGTTGACTTCTTTTTTTTTTAGTACATCTGATCGTTCCTATTTCTATATCTTAGAAGGTGTGTCACTTCAGGCTCTCCTGACCAAGTGCAAAGTTTTGGAAGTCACATATAACATATAACCCTGTGAATATCAACACAGGTCAGGCTTACTTCATTGGAGATACTAGCTAGGAAACAAGGGCTGCACTGATGTGGTTATGTGAATATGCCAACCCTCAGAATAAAGCCTATAGCTGCAATCACCACAGGAAGAGCTATCTAGGGAGGCTTATGTTACTGATATCTTTACAGTAATTGAAGAATTTAAGAAAAATATCAGTACCACTCCTCCGACTGTATCACATTGTTATTTCAATTAATAAATTCTGTGATACAGAGAGAGAGAAATAAATAGAGGAGTGTTCCATGTATAACAAGTCTGCCATTTCATACGCTAAATCACAGAATCACAGAATCTTAGGGGTTGGAAGGGACCTCAAGAGATCTTCGGGTCCAACCCCCCTGCCAAAGCAGGCTCCCTATCTCATATTACATAGATAGGCGTCCAGACGAGACTTGAATATCTCCAGAGAAGGAGACTCCACCACCTCCCTGGGCAGCCTATTCCACTGCTCCGTCACCCTCACTGTGAAAAAGTTCTTCCGCATGTTGGTGCGGAATACATATGCTCAAGGGACAGCAAGAAAGCATCAAAGCTTTGGCCACAAAGTTTTGAACTCAGGAGAATTCACTGACACAAACCTGAAGACTAAGTGATTCAGCACTAGCTTCAGATATTCACACTTCTGAAAACTACTTAGCACTGAGTTTTGCATCATGTAAGAAATGCAATTTGAATAATTTTAGCCTGCATTTAAGGTAAAGTATATTACTGTGCAGAAAACCAATTTGAGCCCTATACTCTGCTTACACATCATAAAGTCTAACACACTTCTAGTATTTTGAGTGATACACAGACTTTGTATGCAAAGCAAGTTAACAGTCACTGAATCACAGTTTATAGTCAATTTTTTAAAAATTTTTTTCGAACTACGACCTGACATAATTTTTCATCTTATCTTAATCAGATTACCTGGAGAATCCTTTTGCATAGTTACCTGGAAGTTGAATTGGCTAGGAAGGAATATTTACTTCTCTTATAGAAGCTAATTTTGACACATTCAATTGCAACTCTCCACAGTTATAAGCAGCTAATTTTATAGAAAGAGTTTTTCTCTCCTCATACAAACACATCTCAGCTTTCTTTGCATACAAGGAGTATGTGCAGCTTTCTTGGAAAAAAAGAAAAATAATAATAATTCACTAAACAATTAAATGAGACAACCCACTCCAGTATTCCAATATCAGAAGTCAGAGCACAGCATTCAGCTGGGGAAGAGCTGCTCACGAGGGCATGTAGCAATAGGCATAATGTTTTAAACAAGAAAAGGGAATATTTAGTCTGGATATTAGGAAAAAATTCTTCAATATGAGGGTGGTAGATCACTGGAACAGGTTGCCCAGAGAGATAGTGGAGGCCCCATCCCAAGAGATATTCAAGGTCAGGCTTAATGGAGCTCTGAGTGACCTGATCCAGTGAAGATGTCTGCAGGGAGGTTGGACTAGATGACCTCTAAAGGTCCCTTCCAACCTAGCACTTTCTATGATTCTATGATTTAGGAGACAGCTTATAAACAGATGCCCTGGAAAAGTCCAGATGAGGTTTAAATATAGCATGATGCTATCTTATGTCCCCAAAGTCAAGAATGAGACCCTAACCACATATTTTGAGGAAATGATAACTCAGACATCAAGTCAACACATCTTGCAAATACAAGTCACAAAAATGAATTTCAAGACTAAATAACAGAAAACTACAAGAATTATTTTAGCTCAGTATGGACATATCAGCATCCATGACATCTTACAGCCACATCTTTCTGCAAAGTCTTCCTAGATATGTCGTAAGATTAATTTTTAAGTTTTCTACTTTAAAGCAACTCCCTTTAGCTTTCTCCTAATATGTGCATTACAGTTTACTTTAGAGGACCTGAAAATCCAAGAAAATAAATCTCCAAAGCATAGAGAGGGCAGGTACTATGATGCTATTAACCATTAATCACACAAGGGGCCTGGAAGCCAATAAAGCTAGTCTTCTTCATTCCCAGTATATCACTGAAGCAATTCCGTTGGTTCAGATCTTTTAGACTTATTTTCTATCTTTTCCAAATTACTTCATTAAGCCCCCAATTGCATCCTGAATTCAAACCAGCTTTCTTCAAATTCAAAGTAAAAACTTGTACAAGTTGAGCAGACTGATCTACTTTAAATGCCTGCAAGATGGGGTATTGCACTGAACTTTGGCAACTCACACTCATACAAGTTGTCAGTGAGAAAGGAAGTGGTGGGAAGACACATTCATGAATATGCATGATAACTAAAGCTGAATTTTGATTTGGCTGCATACATAACCCATTTATGTTCATTTCTGTGGATGATCAGATGCTAGAGATTTATTCGTGAAAATGAACCAAGCAGTCAGTCACCGAAAGGGAATTCTGAACAGCATTTTCAATGGCAAGGTCTGCCAGTGCTGGTGAGCTACACAAGTCGCCTAATCAGACAAGGGAAACATGGGAGGGTGGGGGAGGAATAAAAAGTACTGTGTGTAAATCCAGCACAAATTAGAAATATTCAGTGAGGTGTTCACAGATGAGCTGCTAATCAGTACCAATTCATTGAGGAATCGAAGTTCAGTGGTCTAGGTTCTGCCCTGTATCTATCTGCAGGCAATGTAAAGCAGTAATAACCATTTCTGTAACAAAAAATTTGGAAAGCTACAAGTAAAAAGCATGAGATGGGACAGCTAACTCTCAGTAATAAACCAGGAAACTGTACAGCTGTTTGATGTTCTTCTAAAAATGAATGAAGAAAAAAACAAAAAAAAAACCCTAGCTGATTATTTTGTTATATAATAACTTGCACGACCCTACATCACAACCTAGACAAGGACTCAAATCCACTATGATTTCAGGTTTACCAAAAATCTGCAGTGCTAAGGCACAGCCTAACTGTCCTAAATGAAGATATGATCTCTCTTCTCTCCTCTCTTCTCTCATATAAAAAACCTCTTTACATATTGGACACTTTCCTAAAGCTGCATTGTACATCAGATTTCAGGAGGGCAAATGGCAACTTGGTTTAATCAGCAGCCATCAGAAGAGCTGCATCACACCACTTTATTCTTCAGATTACATGAAAATCCAAGAACTGCCTTATAGGAGATTTAAGTTCGAGCAGCACAGAGCCTCAACTGTAAGACTCTCTTACATTTCGGACTTTCAAATTCTTAAATTTGCCCTTTACTTAAAAAAGTCAATGATTTCACCAAGAAAGTTTGATTAGTTTCTTTTACTTTCTGTAATGAAGTGCCATCCTTTTTACACTTGAAAGGATCTTTGTAATAATGCAACATTGATCTTTTGAATACAGATGAGCTAACCTAGATAATAGGATTTGGTAACCAAAAGAAAGGGCTTCAGAGTGTATATATCTAAGGCTCCAGTGCCATCAAGAGGATTTTGAAAATAAGGCATCTATTCACGAGCAAAGGTTTAGATTTGGCACTGCAACAATACTCTTTCATTTCCATTATACTTGTGGGTGATCTCTGAATGCAAACAAAAAATCTATTACCTAACTGAGAATGTAATATACACACAAACAGCAAGCGATGATGCAGAACAAGGCATAAAGCAGTAATACAAAGAAACAAGCAGCCATCAACTGCTGCCATGGGTAAGAATTTTGGATCTTTTCTCCTTTTTGGTAGTCCTCACCACAGCACAGTGCCTACTTTATTAACTGTAATGACATCTTCTGAAAAGAGGGAATGGTTTGAGAAAAACATTAGCAGCATTTCCTAGACAGAAAGAGAAAGAAGGGATTTTTATTTCCTTTTAAAATATCCGCTTCTATACTTAAAATAGAATTCCATAACTATGCCAATAACAGTGCCCAGTGGAAAACAAGTTACCTTATTTCCTAACAAAAAAACACCAGGTACTATTTCTTTAAGGTACCTCAATGCAAAAACATCATCTCCAGCAAACACAGTGTGGAATTTGGTGTCAGAATACTTAGATTTTCTTCCATCCAGTACTATAAGCTAGTTGCATTTGCCTTCTGCCCAGTGTAACAAATGTGCATCTTCATTCCCACATCACCTTGCTCTTTCTGTTCATTTACATTCACAACAAGCATATGACAGCAGCAATTTCTTATTATGTGCTTACAACACACTTGCATTTCTAGGTGTGTCACATACTCCATAATCATTTCATTTAACTCTGCGCCCTGCATATACAGATCAGGTTACTCTGAAAAGGAAAGTCATGCTGAAAACAGTCTCAAAAGCAGTCCAAGACCATCCACAGAAGAATATTTAGCACAAACCCAACTGTATTAAGAAAGAAAAAACATTAGAATTTCAAAAGTACCTGTGCCAGGCAACACTTTGTTTAAATATAACAAAGGTACAACCCTTCCCCTCCTCCTCCAAGAGCAAAATATAGCTTCTAACGTCTCATCCAAGCTCTTGCCAGGCTGCCAAATCATTGTCGTAATGGAACAGCAAGAGCTGAAATCAAACTGTGCCTCAACACCATTTTCAAACACAACTCTCTTCCAAGCGTAGGCTGAGCCTTTGAGGAACATAACATAAAGAGTCATTTCAACTGACCTTTTTGAAATCTTATGATATAGCCCATTAAGAGGCTTATTGGGAATGCATTTTGCCCCGAAAAGGTTTGTATTGGTCTGGATAACTTCAATTGGACTTCTCCTATGCAGCACAATCAGATTTTCCCAGTGACAGCACACATGTGCCATCATTTCAGCTTCGGCTCTCCAGGCTTTCAGACTGCTGAAACACAATCATTCTATATTCCTAACATCAAGAGCTTCTGTTAGACCATGATAGCAGCAGGATCTCTCTCTATTTTTTTCTTTGCAAGTGCCTCCAGGCAGCACCTATAGATTGGTAGTTTAAGAAGACAGACAGAGAGAGCCAAGGCTTTAACTTGTAAACAGGGTCTTTGAAAGAGCAAAGGTGTGAGTTTGTCTCCAGTAAAGCAAACTTACTTTGCTGTTTGCTTTAGGTATTTTTGAAATAAATCTGCAGAGTAGGAATGGATTTCCTGTCTATCTCTGCAAACTTGCCTTTTACTGAACCAAGCAAAATTGGGAGAATTTTATTTCCAATGGCAACATGTGTGTCAGGGTGAAAGACAAGGGTGAAACGTGCATTTCAGGCTTAGGTGCATTTTTTGTCAATGCTTACGCAATCTGCTGTAGTAAGTAAAATTAAACACTAGGATTTCCGGAGTGTCAAGAGACAGAATGCGAAATCACTGGTATTTTGCTCCTGGCTTCTTTATTGATGCACTTCTGTCATCATGTATAAGTAGCTGATGCTTCCAAATGAAGCAGATGAACACTCCACTTAAAACAGAGAGATTTCACACATTATTCTAATGAGATTTGTTTATCAAATTAAAATCCGAACAAACTAAATACTGTATAGTGTTTTCCACCCCATGATCTCAATACGTTTTTCAAGAAAAATCCCAAACAAATTGTGATCGTGATTTTCTTATTACCAGTTGAGAAAAGTACAATGTAACAACTGGCTTGAAGTCACACAAATTTTCAGATTTTGGGCCATTGTTATTGATTCTCAGCTGTCCTGCACAAAAACAACAAGCAGACACATTTCCACACACATACACCCCAAGAATGATCCTATTGCCTCCAGCCATGCCAACCTCCCTGTAGAAACGTTTTAAATCTTAATGACAGGCTTGGCAGGTAGCATCCAGCAAGTGATGCATACACACTACCAACTGAATATCATCTCTTCTACAAGCGCTACATCAGAGGAGAAATGAACGTCCTACTGACATCATTAGCATGTGTCCATCAAATTGACAAATGAAGATAAATCAGCTACTTTGCTGCTCCCATCAATATAAATACATAAAGAAATAATAAACATTATAAATTTTTAACTATCTATCTGCTTCTACCTGCAAACATGAAATTCCCTCACGCTTCAATAAACGAAAAAATACACTCAATGAAGTCTAACAAATGTGCCATCTGTTCCGAGAAAGCCCATGAACCAGAGGAGCGGTTAAGTGGGACAACGCTGACCTCCTGTGGCAGCTTTGCAGAACAACACCTCCAGAAACCGTCTCGGTTCTGAAAACGTGGCAATTGTCTTGAATCCTACCCTCATCATGTTCCGCTGTTAATGAGCAACACGAGAAAGCTCTGGTCACAGGGAGCAGCATCTATCCTACGTGGCCTTTTCTTTTTGTAGAGAAAAAGCGCATACTCCAAGAAGAGCGATTGGTTTTGTAGGCATTGAGGTGATTCCTGGCTGCACTTACCTCAACAAACCAGGAGGGGGTGATGTTCATAACTCTCCGTTCTGCAACTTGTTCCCAGTTCAGAACCAAAATAAGTCAGAAGACTTACCCTTAGTCTATAAAAGGAGTGTAACTGTCACCTAGAACTTTCACCCACGATTTTCATTCACATCACTCGCAGCACTAAGTACCTCAGTACTTGTTACAGTCTGCTTTTGGGTGCAGCCATGAAGGTACAGATGATGACCTTGAACCTCACCTAAAGTCTGGAGGAAATATTCATTTTATTCATCTGATTGAAACAGAGGGAGATACAGGGATCAGGCAGTCTATGATGATATGCTAATGCAAACTACAATAACCCACCGCCCACAGAAATAGATGGTCCAAATAGAAACAAAAAGACAGATTTGTAGCCATAAAACACACCAACTCAGAACAGCAGAGAGATAACCTAGAATATCTGTAATGACACCATAAAACTGGGTTAAGGAAACACCTAGGACTTAATCGGAAGTTTTAGAAGGCAGACATTCTTTATTACTGCAGTGGACGCATGGATACTCATGTCTTGAATCATGCACGCCTTTTCCGAGGGCTTACACCTTCTATTACATCAGTACATACATATTCATCATATTTGCACAGTCACTGTACATACGATCCAGGTTTTTGAGAAGCTTCTGTACGGAGGGCTCGCCAGTGTTCACCTTTGAACCGTCCTAGGGAGGGTGCATCACGAGCGTTCTTTACCTCCTGCAGTCCTTGAGCACAAGGTGCCAGTAGCTCAGTTCCTGTCCCCCCATCTGCATCCTGTTTCTAAAGTCTGCCCAAGGCAAGCACGAGTCAAACACACAAAGCTGCCAAAACAAAGGCAACAAAGGAATTCTCCGTTTCAACTTAAGGCTCAATGCGTCAGTAACAGCTATGCTCTTTATAGCAAAAACTTGCTCGTCAAGCACTGAGAGGCACCGTGAAGTCTCCACAGAAGCTCCCACAGCCTCAGTAGTCGCTGAGGTTACACCCGCACAGTAACAAACACACAGCAAAAATATAACGCTTCACACCTTAACAATCACCATGTTTTACAACTCAGAAAAGTCCTAGGTATTGAAAGTGATGCGCAGAAACTGACTTCACAACTCACAAAGAGTTATAAAGAAGGTATGTTTATTCAGTGCTGGGTGCATGGGCGATCGCTCCTCCACAGACGTGAACGCCGAACACCGCAATTCACCTTAACTATATACCACAGAATGTTACATGTAAATGGCATTTCCCAATACACCTATACATATGCATAATCTGACCCACTTTGTATTAGAATTAGTCCAAAGAAGTCATTTCCATAAACTTCTCCCAGCTGCACCTGTGCACTGCCTCGTGGTGGTGGTCATCAGGGGGTCTTAGCGATGAAGGCTCGAAGTCTTCATCAGGTTGAACTTTTCACCTCCTTCCCCTGGCACATGCGTAGTTGTGATTGGTATTTCCAGATGGCACAATTGTAATTGGGATGTTTTCTACTTATCAGTCCTGGGTCCACTTTAAATTATCTCAAGAACATTATTCACTCAAAACTAACTAGAAGTTGTTCAGGTAGGTCAGAGTTATGCAAGGTCATCTTCTGGTATAACCACTATGGCACTTCAAATCATCCTGTTAGTAAGCCCCCATTAAAAAGCATAAGCCCCCCCCTTTGCAAGCATTTTGTAGCAAGCGCCCTTTAACCCTTTGTAAGCATCTTGTTAGAAAGCACCGTATCCAAAGTTTAAAAAAAAAAAAAAAGACTTTCTCGACACTCTTTTTAAGTAAGCCACTTAAACCATTAGTCTTCAAAGCAAATTAAGCCCACGGTGTCTCAACAATTCGTCCTGGATTTTTCTAGACAGGGTAACAAACGAAGTAAGTTCAGTAGTCCTGAACATAACCTTGAAAAAAATCCTAAACACATACATGAGGTGAAAAAAATAAAAGTTAAAAAGAAAAGAATAAACCCAAACCTACTGCCATTGCCTCAAGCTCACGCTGGCAACCTGCCCCCCAGCCTGACCAGGGGCGCCGCCATACTGAGTTGTGGAACCATCCCCCGCCACTTGGGCGCGCAGCTCGCCGAGATGGGGGCGGCAGCTGCCTGGCCGGGGTACGGAGGGGGAGGAGGCCTTGCCGAGAGCCAGCCCAGGTCGGATGAGCATCTCAGTATTTACTTTGTGTTTTCTCTTTTCTCTTGTGCTGGTAGTTGTGTTGTGGGTGTTCATTCTCAGACGAGAAACATGGAAAAAGCAAAGCTTTTGGAGTTTGTCTCTTTTAACTAATTGCAGCTGTGCAGTTTAAGGTGCAAAGATGGCTTCGGCCTCAGGCAAGAGGGTTGGTTTGTAGCTTTGTGTGAGGAAATAATGGTAAAGCACGAGTTGAATAGAAGTGCCTACAACATTAGTTTGGCCAGCAAGAAGTGGGTGGTGTGTTTATTTAAACATTTCTTCACAATGCTAGCAGCCCTCATGAAACAGTTCGCTTTGTGCTCGAGAACCAGAAAATGAGACTGTCAACTGTGAAAGTTACTCAGACCAATTTAATTTCCTTATGTAAACTGGCTGAAGCCTTCAGTGCAGAATTAAAATGAGCTTTTTAAGTTAGGTAAGTTTTAAAGGTCCAGCTGTTCTAGTCACAGGACAGTGCCCCTGCGGAGCACTGGATACCTCGCTCTGGAAATAGTGGCACTGCAGCAGTAAGGCCTTAAATAGGAGAGCTCTTATGCAGGATGTGATTAAATTACTTGGTCCCAAACAGGATTTTAACCAAATTGAACAATTTATTAAACGAATAAAGGCAGCAAATGGCGCTGGGGTGCACAGGCAGCACCGGGTGCACTGGGAGTCTCCGCCCCACCAAAACGCACCCCAAACAGTTCCAGTCCCTGGCTTATAGACCTTCCAGGGATAACACAGCCCACCGGCGTAAACTGAACAAACATATACTGACATGCTGGAGCGCCTCACCAGGCAACCCCCCACAAGACATCCTGTAGGTGAGCTTTAGCTTTTGTCTGGCTAACGATCAGGCAGCGGGTTCTGCAGACTCGAGGCGCCTTCCTCTTCTTCTCCCCTTCTTCTTCTTTATCATCTTCTCAGAGACAAGTTGTTTCTCCTGAGGTATCACAATGCACACAATGTGCTACATTGTGGTCCTTTAGGCAAAGCTTGCACATCCTTTATATAGTTTGTTGCTGCTTCAAAGACTTCATTCAGCCCATGCAAAACCTCAAACAGTCCCTGCCAGGCCTGTGGCCATACAAAGGTCTGTCATTATGCACCCTCAACACTATTCCATATTAACACGAATCAGATGGACATATATCACATAGGACACGCCTTAGATGGACACTGGCTGTGACTAAAGATGAAAAAAAACCCCACCAAAACCAAAAACTTTGGGCCCAATCTGGGAAGAGTTGAAAAAACAGAAAAGGTGAAAATGTCAATGAGTAATATAAACAAAAAGGTGAAATTTAATAGCAATCACACTCAAAACCACTACTGAAAATAAAAAAAAAAATAGCCTCTTATTTCCTTTGACACCTTCATCAACACCTTGTGCATGAGGCACACAACAAAATACATGCACACAAATTATAAGCAGCTTCGAACTTTCTAGTACAAAGCCCAGATAGCCACTCCCTAGTTACAGGTGCATGCACTCCTTAAATTGCAAATATGGTTTCTTTGAGCCTGAAGAGACTGCAGAACTGCACAGAAAACAGGCTTTTCATATATGATTTAGTGGAGCAAAATCCCCCTTAGCATTTTACTCCTCTCGCTGCCTTTTTGAAGCATAGGTACTTCAAACATTTTAGAGGTACTAATTAATAAAAAGACCTTTTATATAATCATGATTTGTGATTCAACAATTACAAAATATGACTCTGAATTAACCAGTTTATACTATAGAATTTAAAGGTATTCCCCAAATTATGTACTCATTAAAAAGAGTGTTAACTAAATCTTAGCTAGGCAAAGGAACAGTTGATTTTTAACTTCTATTATGCTTTTTTTAAACCAAAAGTACCATAGGCTTTGTACGCTCCTACTGTTCTGCATTTAAAAGTCTCATAAAACTCCCAACACACACACACACACACACACACACACACCCCACACCACCCCAGTCACTTACTGGTATAATTCAATCTATTTTGAAGGCAATGTAATGTTCTGAAAAAGTGGAAAAACCCCAGTAATCACATATAAAATATAGTTGTAATTATGTTCACAGAACTGAACGAGGTCTATTTGTAAATCAAGGTAAAAGTCCCAAAAATATATTACCTTAATAGCTAGTGAAGTGTATTCCCAACAGTACATTCACAATCTAAAGAACTATGACGGTTCAGAATAGTCAATGTACCAGCCAGGAATGAAAGTTTCTTGAAGAGCCACCAATACACTTTAGAACAACACAGGGAGCCAGTGCCATTTTAAGTGATCACCAATTTTTAGCACAGTTAGCTAGAAGTTAAGACCAGCTGTCAACTTTCTGAATAAAAAATATATAGTTTAATAAAAAAGTCAAACTAGACTACGCAATGTTTTGTAAGTAACCTAGGAAAGAGGTTCATATTGCACAGAAAAGACCCAACACAACTGGTTACCACATTGACAAAAATCATACTAAGTGACATTCCTATGAAGTTATTTCCCAAAATACTAATCCCATTGCATAGATGTCTGCTCCTTTGAATGACTCAAAATGTTTCATATTTATGGCTTAAATACACTAAGACAGGTAAGTACAATATTATTTTCTATGTATGAAGGTGTGTATTTATTTTAATTATCTATTGTCTCTGTTTATGTGCAAATTAGTTTATGGGTTGTTCTTGACAGAGCTTCAGCACCCTCCCTTAAGGGCATTGCTGATATATTACCTTTGAAAGAGAATCACAATTTATTTATTCATGAAAATATGAAAGGAGAAAAAAAGCAGTTTGACAATTTGGAGGCTCTAGCCCTGCTACCAGCACCTCTTTGGAAGTTTTTGAATAGTAGATTTTTCAGCCACTGTGTTTATTCAAAAATAAAATTTCTCTCTCTATGGGCACCAATTAATAATTTTATCAAGGGCTCCGTTGATGTTGGAATCCCTAGAAGATAAGGCCCCTGACACCCCTATTCTCTGATTGCTTCCGTTTACGACAGCTCCCTTGAACATGTCCCTTCTTGTGACACTAGTAACAAATGGGAATTGTGAATCTCTCTCCATTGGGCTGTTCCCTAGGTGCTTTTCTCACTCCCTCTCCCCCGATTTCCCTTCTAAGGAGGTTCCACCCTTTTGACCTTCTCCCACGGCCGCCTCGAAGACCCTGGCCCTTGCTTAAATCAAATCAACCTTATGTGCCAGGATTCTTGTCCTGCCCCTCCTCATACCTCCTAATATACACCTTCTGTACTTCTAACTCCTCCAAACCCCTTTCTTCCCAGTCCTCCAGCTTTTCTAATTTCCTTCTTATGTTGCGTGCCCCTCACACCCACACCACCCCACCCCCCCCAACCCAGCCCCAAGATTTAGCTACAAATTGTGTTCTAAGGAGTGCAGTTCTGGCCACTGTATTTGAGTCGATTCCAGAATACACTTGTGGGTTTTTCCTTAATCTCTTCAACCATTCTGTTGGAGACCCATCTTTCCCCTGTTGTACATTAAATGCTTTATTAATGTTTCGCCCTTGGGGAACCACTTCCCTTATTCTCTGTATGATTAATGTTCTCAAATCCCTCATATTCTGTCTCCCTTGGGCTTGTTGATGATCCCATTGGGGATCCACATTTGACCATTTTTGGTATCCCAGGGGTCCTGCCTGATTCTGTCTTTCCCAAATTCTCATTCCAGCTTGCCTAATCATTCCTTTCTTGGAATTTCTTGCATTTGTGGTGTTTAATGGGACTGCCACAAACCCAGTGCCTCTCTGATTATTGATTCCAGTGCTGTTGATGGTGGAGGCAGGGGCAACAGTGGTACTGGTGGAAATGCCACAGGAGGGCCACCCACTGCCGGGGTTGGGTTGTTAAGATATGGAGGTGGTAGGTTATCCAATGGCTCCCATTTATCATCTTTTTCTTTTTCCTGTCTTTCTTCTTCAAGTCCTTCTCCTGATTTTTGTGCAAACACTGAAGCTGGAAAAGGACATGCAGTCCTGATTGCACAATCACTCTCCTCCTGACTAAAAGGCCTTTTTGAATTTACATGCATGTCTGAGACCTGGCAAACCCAGTCTTCAATGGATCCAAAACCAGGCCAAAAGACATGTGGTCTTAAAAACTCCTTTGGCCATTCTACCATACAATATTGAACTAATTTTAATTTACATTTTCCTTTTCTGGGGCCCCTATCATTCCAATTTGTGATCAGTATTCCTATTGGATTCTCTGGAGGTATATCTGGTAGTTTGCTCCCTTTTCTTTGGTCCTGGGTCTTCGATTTCGTCTGACCAATCCAGGAATTTTACTATGGCGATTCCTACAGCCCTTGGTTACCGGTAAGAGTGTCTTGCAGATCTATCACCCACCCATGATTCCTATAGGTCTCGCTTTGGTCCTTTACCGGCCAAGTCCCTCGCAGGAGATTGGACCCGCGGTGAGCAGACCTCCACACTACTTTGGAACTATGTTCCGTCTCAGTCACACTCTTTCACACACAGGCAACCGAATCCCACCCAACCAAACGGTACACATCTACATATTAAATGCTCACAACTCCATCATCTTCATTCGGGATCTAACCGGACAGGGCGTCATCTTCATTCGGGATCAAACCCAATGGTCTATCTTCATTCGGATCTTCACGTGCAGAATTACAGGCAAAATAAACTGCTGCAGCAGGCAAGGGAGCTTATATTAAAAAATCAAATTCTTTGCTTCCCTTTATTCAGGTTCAGGATGGCATTAGTCCCGACCCGACCTGATCAGGAGCCGCCAAATGGTTGAGCACCCCTCCTAGATCAAGTCAGTATCCGGAAACCAGAGCCTTCCTGGACGAGCCCCCAATTTTGACAAATGACTTGGTCCCAAACAAGATTATAACCAAAATTAACAATTTATTAAAAGAATAAAGGCAAGCAAACAGCGCTGGGGTGCACAGACAGTGCTGGGTGTGCTGGGAGTCTTCGCTCCACCAAGACGCATCTGAACAGTTCCAGTCCCTGGCTTATATGTCTTCCATGGATAGGCACATCTTCTTTCTACCCATACCCTCTCCCCCATCTTGTTTTGGCTAGCTTCACCACCCACCGGCTTAAACTGACACACTGGAGTGCCTGCCAGGCGACCCCAGCAAGACACAACAACCCCCAGCAAGGCACAACAACCATATACATCTTAAACTGACCCTCCCAGGCCTGTGGCCATACAAGGGTATGTAAGAATGTCATGTGTCATTATGAGGCCCCAACATTATTTCATATTAACATGAATCAGATGGTCATATTTCACATACTCTAAGGTGAAAATGTCCTTGCTCTGCTCTGAGCCAAGTTCTGAAAATTTTCATTTAGAATAAAAGCAAAATGGTAAGAATGGCTGCTGGAGGTGGAAATGAAAATGAAGGTGGAGACCCAGAGACTTGTTCTGGCTCCAGTGGTTTCCATCCATGCATTAATGACACATGTGGTCTTAACACATGTTCTACCACATCATAAAACAGTTGACTTAATTACTGCCAGAGTCCTTGATGCCAGGTGGGATCCCTTTCTCTGTTCCTAACTTATGTGAAAGTAGATACTCAAAAACGAATACAGGGTCAAGCCTCCACTATAGAAACTGCCGCAGCAACTCAGGTTGTATCAGGACAGTACTAAAGTCATTAGGGGTTACTCACATGCAGTAGAGAAAAACAAAAAGCCTCAGGGGTCCACTGAGCAGTCTCTGAAAATCAGATGAAGAATTTTTGTAATAAAAGTGTTACATGATATTTATGCCTGTTGCTGCTACCTGCTATAATCTAGTCCACTAGCTATCCTTTCTCAAGCTATGTTTATAGACTTTGAAAATGAGTCATCTTTTGGTTTATGTAGGATTAAGAAATTTTCCCCTCCCTCCCCATAATCCAGATAAATCACTTTCTCTGTCCTGCCTACTCAGAGCTACCAAGCACATTTATCTTGCCTAATCTTCTTTTCCAGGATCCATGCTGACTACCCCTTAAGCAATTACATATATCTAAATGTTCTGTGTGCATAATTGCTCTCCATGTGTTTTCTGCTGCTGAGATCAGATTTACAAGCCTGCAGTTTTCTCAATGTTCTTCTAGTCATTTTGCTTCTATTACATGCTCACTGGTGCCTAATGGCTGGCTTTGTCCTTTAATAAATTATCAGTAAAATGCATACTTTATGAAAATAAAGTCAAAATGGCCACCATTAAGACTCAGGAAGGGAAACTCAAAGTTATGTGTCTCTATTACCCACTCTGGAGCCTTTTCCTCTCATGCAGGCCTAATAGTTTAGAAAAGTTGAAACGGCTATTCTTAATGCTTCCCTGTTTGCAGAGAAGCAGGAGGTGCTGCCCACGGGCAGCCAAGCAGACCAGGATCCTTATCCCCTGACCACAGCCCCTCAGTGTCCAGGAGGGAGTGGGTGGTAGGGTAGCTGCAGTTGGACCCATAAATTTACAATTTAGATTAATTTAGAGATTATACAGGGGATCACACGGCAGACCATGTTTTGCTTTCATTTGGACCATTCCTTCTCCTTTTTGCAAAGTCTTTCTTTCCTGCTGTCTTCCTGTGGAAGCTGAACTTGGGTACAATAAAGCCCCCCTGTGTACAAGAACCTGTGTGTTCATTTTCAGTTCTTCAGCACCACTCCACTGTTGCAAAGCATGTGCTGCTCAACGTATTTATCTTCCCACTCCTGCTAGAATACTGAAATACGCAATTTATCTTGACCTTATGCCTTGTCAGTTTTTAATACTTCTAATTGCCTGTCTGCTCCAGCATAATCATAAAATCTTTTAACATCTCACTTACTCCAGTTTCCAGAATTTGACCTTCTTCAGCCTTTCTCATGAAAAACACACCAAATAAATTCGTTTAGGCTACTGACAGTGCCAGAATAATTCATCTTAATCTTTTCTTCCTGAGTTTCCTCTTGGCTATTTGCTGCTTATAAAATGGCATTTCTCTTATTGCTACATATTCATAACTCTAACATTTTTATGTCACAGGATCGTAGGATAATTCAGGTCAGAAGGAACTGCAGGAAGTCTCTAATCTGACCTCCTACTCTAAGCAGGGTCAGCTCTGAGGTAAGGACAGGGGGCTTTATTCAGTCTGGTTTTAAAAATCTCCAAGGTTAGATAGAGACTGGACAGCTTCTCTGGGCAACCTGGTCCAGTGCCTGAATGTCCTCATGGTGTGAAAGGATTTCCCTATGTCCAGTGTGAACCACTCATGTTTCAGTTTGTGTCTACTCTCTCCTGTTTAACAGCTCTTCAGCATCTCCCTGTCTGTCAGGACCTGAGGGCCTTTCCTGCAAAGCTGCTCCTCCATCTGGATTAAACGCAAAATCTCTTCCTTTCCAGGCTCAGCATTTGGCATTTATTGTTTATGAATTTCATAAGGTCCCAGTTGGCCGTTCCTGCAGCCCATTGAGATCCATCTGAAGAGCAGCCTTGCCCTTGAACATACGAACTGCTCCTCGCAATTTGGTGCCATCTGCAGGCTCGTTGAGCAGGCACTCCCATCACCTCCACCAGGTCAGAGATTCAGCCTGTTTGTTTTTTACAGCTGTTGTAGAGAAGGACACTATTTTCATTTTCTGGTTCAAACTCCACATGGCAGAGGGGGTGGAACTCGATGATCTTTGAGTTCCTTTCCAACCCAAACCATTCTAGGATTCTGTGATTCTTCACCATAGAAATGGTGCAGTTGGTTTTGTCCTCCAGTATTGGTCTCCAGACTGGTGTGTCACCTCAGAGATGATTCTTCAAGGGTTATTGTTGAACTAATTGAACTTATGTGGGATATTTGTGCTGCCTTTTTATATTTCCTGCGTCACCAGAACTGTCTAGGACTGCTATACAAATCCAAGCTGCTTCTTGATTGATTCTTTTCCCTTGGCTCCTTTTAAGCCTTTTTTTCCATACCTTATTTGCCCATCCATAATTCAGGACTTTTAAAACTACTGTCCTGATTTTCCTGTATTCTAAGGACTCAGAATTGCCAAAGCCCTCACTATTAGGTGATGATTAGTAATTCTGAAAATTAGGTCACTCGCTTGTTGAGCTAAAAATAAAAATACACTGGTTGAATCAACAGGCAAGAACAGAACCTGATAGTTAAAATTGTAAAGTACAAGGCTGTTTGGAAACTTCCCACACAGGCAGTAGCAACAAACACAAGTTGTGCATCAAATATTGCTGGCAAATAAAGTGTGTTTGCGTGTATAAAATGAGAATCAGAAATTCCTACTGATAGCTAAAAAGATCTGTGTGCTAAGAGTGCTGGTGGAGGGAGGAAAAGGATAGCAGGAGGTCAGAAAATTGTTTTTTTGACAACCAGAGGTTGAAAGTACATCATCCCTGAAGGTTGAAAAGAAGCTTTTGCTGGACATATGGGCCAGCCTGAAGGACCAACAGCCTGTTTCCACAACTGCTAACCACATAGCTGTACCCTCAGTTCAAATAGTAGAAGTGTGTGGGTTGGTATGGAAGGACCTTTTTCCTATAAAATGTTTCTCTGATGTCTGCTCTACTACTAATTGAGCAATTAGCTTTCCCAAATTTCTTTAAAGTAAAATCTGTGAGTTGCTTAGCCCCTCCTTTTCTACCAACAAAACAATCCCATGAAAAGCAGTACAAACCCTCTCTGTACAATTGTCACTGGGGCTGGGGTAGGAGCAGTGGCTTTGGGGATCTGATCCTTTCCCTTCTGATTACATTCACTACTGTCATGGTTTAACCTGTCAGGCAGCTAAAATGCAGCCATTTACTCCCTCCCCACCTGCCCTGGTGAGTGGGATGGGGGAGAGAATCAAAAAGAAAAAGGTAAAATTTGTGGGCCAAGATACAGATTGTTGAACAGGACAGAAGTGGAAGATGATTGTAATAACGATGATAAAAGAATATACAAACCAAGTCATGCACAGCACAATTGCTCACCACCAGGATACAATGCTCAGCTAGCTCCTCAGCTGATGCTCTTCTTGCCCATCTCCCCCTACTTTATATACGGAGCATGGAAAATCCCATTAACCAGTTAGGGCCACCTGTCCTGGCTGTGCCTCCTCACAGGGTCTTGTGCCTCTCCTTGCTGGCAGGGCCTGGGAAACTGAAAAGTCCTTTACTTAATTGTACATATTGCTTAATAACAACTGAACATCTGTATCTTACCAATATTATTTTAATGCTAAGTCCAAAACACAGCACTATACCAGCTACTAGGCAGAAAATTAACTTTAACCCAGCCAAAACCAGGACAACTGCCATCACTATCAGGTCCTAGACCGCAATAAAAAGATTTGGAACTTAAGTGCTCCACTCTCTAATACTGATATAAATTACAGTAACCCCAGTAGAGTATTATCAAAGTGGAAAAATATATGTATGGGGACGATCTGTATCCTTACTCAATCCTCATCACAATCATCCCAAGCACTGATGCTTCAATGTTTTATGCCTGTGTTTAAATACGAGCATGGTAAGGAACCCTCTTGAAATCAGTGGAATGTTAAGCACAAACAGAAATCGTTCCTGTAATAGTTTTCTTAATGTAATTCCTAATCCCTGCTGCCTACACACTTTTCCCATAACTATTAAGGACAATTTTTCATGCTGGCAAATGCCCTATAACATTACACAGCAGTCATTATTTTGGAAGCTAGTGTCACAAAACAGCCAGTACTCCTCAAGAGCCCTTTCTCAGGTTATAAAGAAGCCATTTCAGACAGAAGTCTAATTTCTCTAAGGTTTTAATTAAATACAAATTCAAACAAAAACGAGTTATAAAGTAAACTAACAACACTAAAAAGCCATGAGTTCCTTAAGCCCAAAGCTACAACTTGGGATCCCTCAAGACAGTGCTAAGCTTACCCTTCAATTTATTTCTAAACTCCAAAATCTCATCAAAAACAGTATATATCATAGGAGGCTATATATTTGTATCTTATTATATGGTTCATCTAAGCTCCTATTAGACTGTAATCTCTAGTTGCTCAAGCATTTTTATATGTGAGTGACTGCTTGTAAAGTTAACACGTTAAACCCAGCAGCTTGTAAAGATGTGCTACTTAAATATCCAGTTTTGATTTAATTATAAAGTATGTGGGAACATAATGGTTAAAAATGTAGCTAATTTATGTCATTAGTGAGTTAGTGTAAATCAGCCTCATGTAAATTAGGTCAGAAATCAACTGGTATGATTTGAAATTAAGTTACCTGACAGGTATGTGCAGGTCTGTCACAGTTCACTAATGAGTTTTCTCTTTTCATTTAGGAAGTAAATTAGATTTGAATTTGGACTGTTTTGGCATGTTATTGCAGACAATAAGCAAAGAGAGAAAATTTCCAAAGCAAAATGAAACACTGTTTTGAAACAACAGTTCCAGCCCTCAAGAGAGAGCACCACAGTCTTCAAAACCCTAGGGCATCCTGCTCCATCACCAGCACACGCACAGCAGCACACGTGAGCATCCACTTTGCCCTCATACCACTGGCTGCTTGTCCTGCTTTTTGCCTCCTCTGACAGATGTCACACAGCCACAGGTCACCACAGAGCTCCTGAAGGTATGTTAGGGTAGTTTGATGCAGGAGCTAGCCCACTGCCTCCATGCCCTCCACACACAGCATACTTTCTGAGCCTCCTCAAGAGATGGTGCAGTCTCTCAAAAGCAAATACTGGGGTAGGGGGGGAAGAATCCCCCTTAACAGACTTAATTATTCCTTGTCATATTAGCACTGAAAATTTGGTTACAGCCAACTGTTCTAATTCAAATACCCATATTCACCTTTGTAGCAGAAAAGACTTGAACGCAACGTTCAGACACATGCTTGTGTCTGTGTGATGTTGTTCTAGGTGGGTTGTATTGGGCAAGGACGAGGCATTTCAGCCATTTCTTACAAGCTTCAGCACACAGAACTTCATTCAGAGGAATTATTTTCTAGTGAAGTTAGGGAGTTACTTACTGGGGAGGGTTGGACTGGATGACCTTTGATGACCTGTGATGCAAAGGAAGCCTGGGCAGCGAGGTAACTGGATTTTATGAAGTAGTCTGCTCACTGTATCTCACAGAATTTGGGGTGTTCTCCGAGTGGTACTTTTCTTATTATAAAATACACACATTGAAGTCCACAACCCCACAGCTTCAACTAAAGTACCTGTCTGGTATTTCACAACCTTTTAAATGCATCTTCTCAAAGACCTATAAATGGGTATGGGCGGGGAAAGCTACTGATACGGTTGCACTTTAAGCCAGTTGCAACTTGAAAAATCAGTATGTTGGTTTTGAGTGGACTGTGGAAGAACTATAGTCTGATGGAGTCATCTGGAGAGTGGAATGTTGTCTCTCCTTTGCTCAGGGATGAAGCATTTGGTGCAAATTGCTTCTGCCTTTCTTCAGCTATAGTAATTTAATATGGAATTGACAGGTGCATTGATCACTTGGCCAGATCCTCTTCCAGACAGCAGACAGAAGATGGGAAAAATGCCAATCTGTCATTTAGTAACTTGCATTTCTTTTTGTGTGGTGAGAAATGTCACCAACTTCTGACAACCTGGTTTTATTGGAAATCTAATGTATAACATACAGTAAGAAATGAGAGCAGCTAAGATTGCTTCAAACTGAAATTATGTTTCCCAAAGATTTTCACATAATTTTTCAAACACATTAATAATCAAAACCATCTTAATAACCAAAAGGATGTCATGTGTCACCTAATTTTCCTATTTCACCCCACATAAACTATGAATCCCAGAGTACCAAAGCAGAGTGGGTATGCAGAGATAAAACATCAGTTTTACTTGTCTTTCAACATTTAACAGACTCTCATAGAATTGTAGAACGCTTTGCGTTGGAAGAGACCTCAAAGAATATCTTATTTCCAGCCTCCCTGCCACACTGTATTTTGGAATTTAAAAGAATCTGGCACTTGATCCAGCAAGTTTAGTTCATACATTTACCTTCTAAACTTTTTTTTTTCAAAATCTGTTGAAAATTTGGCTGCTGGGAGAGAGGGAAGGGAGAGGTATCTGATACGGGATGACAACACCCAGCAAAATAGAACACATGAAAAAAACCCCAAAACTGGCAACAGTCTTGTCTTATAAACTTCATGGGCACAAAAGTCCAGCTGTGCACAAAAGCCCCTGGATATTGCATCACTGGGACTCCTACACGGCTTCTGCTGCACAGCAAGTGCTTCTTATGCCTTAGTGTTTCCCAAAGTAGCCACAAAATTTCCTCAAATGACTCACCCCTGAAAAATGTCAGGTTTCTACTGAACTTGGAGGAAACCAACTTTCTGGAAAATTGGTAATAGATAATGCTTCATGGCTTCAAGACTTGTCTAATAAGAAGTCTACACCAGGCTTTTTAGCTGATCAGTTCCACGCAGAGAAGCATGCTGGTTTTTGGAACCGATCATACTTGTTCTGGTTACTTTAAACAAACTTCAGAGCAAAATAGAGTCAAATGGAGACAATGACAACTTTGTGGAGGTTTACAATGACTATTCTTTTTGCAGTGCCTCAGCCCAGCAATAAAGCAGAAAGTACTGAGCTTAACAAGTTCTGTCACCAAAGAACATGAAACTCTTCCCTGTGCAGAGATTAAGAGATATCACTATTGTGAAGCCATACTAATAAAACTAGTCTCAGAAGGTAAAGGGCACACTATTAAGTCACCAAGTTACATTTATCTTGAAATAGAATAAGATTGCATTAATTTTAATTCCAGTGTTGTACTTCCCTAGAACAGTAGTGACTATAAAAATCTGAAACATTTATAAAGTATTAACTTCCAAATCTTTTTGTACAAATCTGCATGGTCTCATCTTTATATAGAAATAAAACAGGGAGACCATATGATAAAAGAAATTCTCTTTCATTCATGAAAATCTGTCCTTTGTGCTTATGCCTCTAAGACAGAAAGTTAAGTTTGGTTTTGCAGGCTAAATAGAAATATGAGGCGTTAAAACCTCTACTTTTTGTATGAGCTGGCAGAGCAGAATGAATAAATCAATATAACATTTCATAACAAACAGCAAATAACCCTAGAATGAGGATTCAGGCAGGACTGACTCTGTAATGCCATACTTTCACAGTCACTAAGCTAGCAGGAATGGGCACTCCTCCTGCAGAAAGAAGCCATGCTTTCCTCTGCACACTGAGACTGCGCCTCATGCAGTCACAATCATTTTGATTCCAAACAGTTCCTGAGCTGTTGACCAGCACAACTACCTGCAGAGCCATGGAGTCAGGAACACAAAGCTGGAGAAGAAAAGGGAAGGGTATGACCAATTCAATAGCAATGTCCCTTAGAGGTAACTGGAACACTGAAATACTGGTTCCACTGTCTCTTGCAATATCTGTAGTGGTCCTAGTCAGGAGACTAATGAGAGAAGTGTCGTTAAAGGTGTCTGCCTCTTAATAAAACATCTCAGAGACGACACTCTCCAAACTACCTCGGTAGTAGGAGAAGTTTTGTTCTAGGAAGGATGCTGAGAAAGCAAATCTCTGACAAGATAAAACTGAAGGTTCATCTTTTCTTCACAGATAGGATGGCATTCACTAATTTTTTGCTTCCTACTGGAATCCTTGAAATAATGTTTCCTTGAACCGATTCACTCTTGTCTCCATACTAAAAAGGTAAGAGAAACTGTTGTTCCTGTGTTTTGATTCAAGTATTTGTGTCAAAGATAACAGACTGATAGTTATTTTGTAACTGTTATCATATGTAAAAGCTATGATTTTCACTTTTAAGCATTAAGAACATTATTTTTTGTCAGGAAAAGTCTGTAGTAAACAGATGTGATATTTAAGAACATGCTTGCCTTTTGCCTTTGTAATCTATTGCAGCCTTCATTTTATGGTAGTAAAATAAAGAAATGATAGCCAGATGGAATTTGGGATTTATTTCATAGACTCTATATATATAAAGTGGAAAATACATTGGTGAATAGATTGTTAAATTTTATCTTTAACACACTGGTAATGTTATATATATATATTAAAAATAATTATAAGTTTTAACAGAACCCAGATCTTAACACACATTTATAAAAAAGGATCTAAGTTTCTCAGCTTGGCACTTCCCACCTATTTAATTATGACAGCTTCATGTTCATGATCACCTTGCCAGAATTTAGGCAAAATTATGCCAAAATGTCTGAAATACTGTTTAAGAAGTAGTTCCACCAACCACCACTGCCTGTTTGAACAATTGTAAACTTTATTACACACCAAACTTAATCTGGAAATGTGGAACTTCAGGAAAAAATCCACGTGTTTCGTTGTTTTGGTTTTTCTTTTTCGTTGGTTACTTGGTTTTTCACCTGGGAAATTCCACCTACAATGTGAAATGTAAAGATTGGTCCAATTTAAGAGTGGACAAGGTTGAACCTCTACATCTTTAAGAATCAAAGCCACTTAGAAACTCGGGAAGCTAAGTCCTATATTTCAGTGTTAAAATAATAAAACTAAAAAGTGATTAACTGCTGTATCAGTGCTAAGTTTGCTGTGGTTTTTGGAAAAACATATGGTGTCA
The DNA here is from genome assembly GCA_022605575.1 of Laterallus jamaicensis coturniculus. NCBI lineage: Eukaryota > Metazoa > Chordata > Aves > Gruiformes > Rallidae > Laterallus > Laterallus jamaicensis. Next base: position 3,043,721 of record JAKCOX010000077.1, on the reverse strand, counting down.
AATTAAAGAAAAACTTTGCTGCCTGCAAGTGGAGAGGATGTAATCAAAATCTTCCCCATCAAGCAGAGGCACAGAATCTTTCAGGCACCTATTTTCAAAGCCACCTGTACCTTTTTTGTGTGTACCTTTATCATATTCCCCAAGCAGTAGCACACTGACAGAGAAAGACTGAAAATTCAACCTTATCTAACTCTGGACATAGTTCAGTGAATTAAGTGGGTGCAGCAATCACTGAAAGGGCCCATGGATTTAAAAGAAGTTTTGCAAATATTTATGATTCAGATAAACCAATCCTGACAATAAAAGAAAGAATCAACAACTGTTTCTCATGCCAGCAATATATTTTTATTGTCATTCTGGAGATAGTTTACCATATGTATATCAGGATTTCAGACTAAAAACAAATGGGGGATTATGAACTCTTAGCATATACCAGTTGGAAATTAAAGGACTGAATGTAAAGCTGATCTTTAGAAGATCTCCAGTTAGTCTATTTTGCATACATCTCACCTCCTGCCCCCTTTAAAAAATGTTTAAAAAATTTTAACATCTTCCCCTCCCCTTTCATTCAACCTCAGAAAAATAAGTGATCATCCAAATGCAGCTTTTCCCAGCTTTACTACTAGCCTACTGGCAGTCTCAGCACATGTATTCATTTGTTGAACTCAACAAATTCAAATGGAAGCCAGCTTTTACAAACCATGTTCTTACCTGGCTACCGAGTCCCAGATTAGGGACTCGACTTAAGCAGAATAAGCAGATACTAGACTACGGCAGTTACATTACTATGGTGCAAACCTTCAACATATGTGCTGTGCTGCTCCAGAGCAAGCTACATCAGTGCAAGATCTGAAAGCCTGTGCAAAAGAAGCCAGAGTGCTACAAGTTCTCGGAATACCTTTCTTCTCTATTTCACATGTATTGACTAAAAAATACCTTCTTCCTACTAATTTCACCAATCCAAAGTACTACTCAAAAGAAAGATGGAGACATTTCCTGCTTTTATGCAAAAATCCCCAAAACATAACAGCCCCCACTAAAAAACCCCAAACAAACAAATCACAAAACCCAACAACAATCCCAACCTAAAAATAACCCCAAGGTCAAAATCCCTTGTTCCCCACCCTCCCAACCCCTGTTCTAGCTTTTATATCTCACCATTAAACCAAATGCATACAACTTACTGTACAAAGACGAAGCTGCAGGCATTCAAGTTAGAGAATAGTCTGAAAATATTTCAAGCACAAAAAGTACACTTGATAATTGCAAAAATAAAGTTTCACTTTTTAAGAAACATTTTGATAAGAGCTCAAGCAAAACAAACATCTAATAATTTCTACTTCAGTTTAATTTCACAAGACCACCACCTTCAGAAGTTAAAAAACAAAACCTCATATTTTTGGTGAGAAAGTAACAGACCGTGTGTTTTAATGAAGAGAAATGGTTCATACAACAATGGCACAGGCCTGAAGCGTAAACAATGTGTTTCAGCCAAAAGTAAGTCTACAAGTGATCCGAGTCTTTCTTAGCATCAAATGGTACTGATGACTGAGAACCACCATCCTCTAAGAGGAGACATCAAGTTAGACCGATACAAATGGAAGGAAAGATCCATGACATCAAATAGGCTCAGTTTTTGTCACTGAACTTCTTTTAGGCTAACAATTTCACTAGTGCAAGACCATGTTTACCTGATTAAATGAAGACTCATAAATGTCACAATTTAGGAACACGCATACAAAACTATTTTTTTCTTTTAAAAAAGTGCCACATACCATACTTTTACTAAAAAAGTTACAAACTAATGGAAGACTGTCTGTCTCCATCTCTTGTCAACAAGGAAAGGCCAAAGCGATTCTTTGATCCCAGCTCGAAACGGTGTTCTCTGACCTATCCCCAGCATCTCCAACCTGGAGCAGTCGAGCTGAGCATTCCTCGGACGAAGAGCACCCACAACTGGACAATCAGTAATCTACAAAATAAAGAGAAAAAAACCCCAACAAAACGCACCAACAAGCAACCAGAAGTGAAACAAGTATTTCTTCTTATACATACTCATTCAGAAGTTTTTCCTTTGTAGTTTCCTATATAGAATTGTTCCCCTCCTCACTTCCAACTATTTTGTGGGGATTTTTTGTTTGCTTGTTACATGGTTAACTTCATTTCAACAAAGAGAGATGTCTGCTATAGCAGCATAAAGTGCCTTGAGTTAATTTTCTTCACTCAATTACAGTTCACCATTTATACTTTTAACACATTATTCCTATTTTCACCCTACAACTATAATCACATGGTTTAAAATAAAAAAGTAAAATGCTCAAAAACATTGACAAAACCACATCTTGACTGATAGATTTAGGCAGAAAAATCCCAGACTAACTCAGTGTTCCCCATTCTTCTTTTCTCCATTTTCCAGGACACACTTTCATTCCAGCCTTTACTAATTCATAATCCTTGGAATTTATTTTGCCTCAAGTAAAATCTTATTTACACGCTCTAGTCTCTTTAAAACTATCAGTATGTCTTACTTTTAAATGTCAAGAAAACTATAGGACAGGTGTTTTGAAGCAAAGCAAAAATGATCTGAAGATCTTAAGTGCATATATTCGAAATAAATCTGGACATCAAAAAGTTCTTACAGATTCCTACCTTCATGTTCAGTCAATCTCTGAAGGTTTTTTAAGGGCAAATATAGAAGAAATTTGAATTTGTTTATGACAAAGGGGACTATTCTACATAAATATCACTACACTACAGACTCTGAAAGCTGGTTCCTGGCTGTAAAGGTAATTTTCTTAATTCAGTGGGTCAAAACAGGTGCTTTTTTCCTGAGTTAGATGCCAGACTGTATCCTCAGCAATACATCTGCTGTGCCAGACATACACAGATTGTCCTGTAGAGGAAGCTCACTTGTATAGCTCGTGTGAGACCTACTGCTTGAAATGGTAAAGCACATCCACCTCTCTACAGGTCAAAAAACCCATCACTTACTGGTCTCAAGTGGCTGCTGGGAAGGTTGAAAGCATCTGCAATTGCACATGCCATTTCATACTTAGTCATCTGTTCGTTGCCAGACCAGTGAAATGTTCCTTTTACTGCTGGGTCCTAGAGAAGAAACAGGAAGAGAGCACTAGCTAGATGCTTTTAAGTTCTACGCAAGAGTTGTGCAGAATCTTCCAGCAAGATCTTATCCTGAAAGGCTAACGTGTTACAGCACCTCACTGCTGCTGTGGGCATCTCATGCATTTTTCAGAGAACACCTGATGGGACAGACTGAAAACTGGCATTACATAGTCCTGTCCCACTTCTCACACATCATTTCTGGTTTGTACCATTAACAGGAAGAAACAAAGCAAGACATCTCTTTCAACCTTAAGAGGCTTGCTTCTTTAAATTCTTACCAGCATTCTCTTCTCTGCTAGTTGTCTGCAAACAGCTGCTACATCCTTGACATTAGTAGGAAATCTTTGTTGCCAGTGGTCCATATTGGCAGATTTATTACTGAATTGCACTTTATCAAACATAACAGTCACAGCACTTTCCTCCAGCCTTTCTACTTCTCCATACAAGACAGGAATCCTAAGTACTGCAGCACCTACAAGAAAGAATATTTTCAAAACTATTAACATTGTTCTGAGTAAGTATGAATGCTGTGACATACCCTGTAAAGTGTTTTGGAGGTGATAAGAAATATGTTGGTGATATTAAGCATCTACAAATCACAAAGAAAACACAATTGCTATGTTTGCTCTCAGAATAACAGTTACATAAATTAAAACATTTTATAAACCCTAAGTTTATATAAACTGATTTTAACTTTTTGGAAGTCAATGACATAAATTGACAAGCTTTCATTAACACTGCAAGAGAAAAAAGAAGGCCAGTTTGGGTTAGAACAATAATGAAAACATCAAAAAAAACCCAACTGTGCTCTGCAGTTACTTCAGCCTTCCCTATCCTCTCTGGGTAGGGGCAAGAACAAGAATTCCCACAAATCACAATTTACCATATTCAGGCATCAATTACAAAGCCTCTTGTGCAAGTGCAGTGGGATTATTTTCTTCAAATTCTTTGAGAAGCTAGAAGTGCTTCTTTCCTTATAACTGTGGATGCAAACTGACAGCATACTAACTAGAAACAACCCAGCCTCTCTTCTGTATAAGAAATAAGTTCTAAGTGCAAATGAACATGTTCAGCCCCAAGCTTTTTTTCCTATATTAAGAATAATTTAAAAAATTTATTTTGTATATTTGGAGTACCAATTTTCATTAAGAAAATATTTAAATATATTTTTTTAAAAAAAATAGTTGCTTAAAACCAGAATTATGTTACTAACCCTTTAGAAAGTGTTACGAGCAGGAATCTGATGTGTGTGCTAAGTCAGGTAAAATGGATGGCTAGGTGGCTTATGTAATGAGAGCAAAACAGGAGATCAGCAAGAATACCAAGACAGTAGCACGAAAAGCATATGTTGATTCTATCTGCATAGAAGCAAGCCTGGCTTTCCCTTTACGTAAACATACATTTAGAACTGCAATGCATCCCCCTAAATAACAGAAACTATACATCACATGTAGTAAAGCTTGTGCTGTATCGGTGATTCACAATAAGCAAAGGCTTGTGAATGTCCATCATTCTAGTAACACAAAGAAAGATCTGAACAATTAAGAAAAACAGCTTTACTCAACCTATAAGCAATAGGAATATTTATGAACAAGACAACTGAGTCCTAATCACATCTTTTTCTAAATCTTGTTTCCATGGTTTTTGTAACTTTACCACTAACTTATAAGCTTATTAAGCTAATACAAAACTAAGTAAAAAGCCTCTATTAAAGATGCATGAGTGTGTTCTTACCTTCATTATTTTCCAGGACTGCCTTTTCACCCTCTAGTTTGGTTTTACCATATAAATTCAGGGGATTGGGCGTATCGGTCTCTTTATAAGGAGGGCTTGTTCCATCAAATACATAGTCTGTACTGATGTAGATCAGAAACGCTCCAACTCCAGCTAGGAGGAAAACATTTGTACAGAGTCTGATTTTAATTCATGCCTCATTGGCATCCCAATAAACCTTGCAACAAATTTTCAGAAGACCTCACCATCTAGCCCCATTCAGTCCCACTGCTTTGTCTGTTTACTGACCCTCTGTACAGACACACATGCTGCCCTTACAGAAAACGGATCAAGGGCACACTGACCACAGAAATGACACTCAGCACTTTGAGTAACTTACATTTATGTCCCTGTGTAAGTAAATGCAGTATTTTAATAAAGAAACCAAATCCATTAGATGGTCTCCTTACCTGCCTCTTTTGCCAGGTTCCCTGAAGCAGCCACATTGAGCTGAGAAGCGGCATCTGGTTGACTTTCTACAACATCTGGCCTTCTCTCAGCAGCACAATGCACTATAACATGAGGCTGGAAATTAAAGACTAATTTTAAAGAACAAACATTATGTAAATTGCAGGTGCACCCTAACTCTAGTGATGAACTCCCTCAGCCAAAAAGTCATTTCACTAAGTTGTGAGAAGTACTAAAAGTACTAGTATTATTTTTAATCACAGCATTCTGAGGAACTTGTTTTCATTAAGAAATAAAATAGAACCATGCTGCTTCAAGACACCAAAAAAATTCATTTATTTTGCAACTACGATCTTCAGTAGCTTCAGTTTCACAGCAGGAACCAACTGTTGGTTTTTTTTTTCCTTAACTCAGCATAATATTATAAAAGATAATAATATCTCTCTCACACACACGTAATAGAACTTTAAAAAAATTAGCCAAACTATTTTAGGTAAGCCATTTACACATAGCTCATTTGACAAGTGCAGGTTATTAACAAGATATTTGAAGCCATCTTATGGAATGGCAGCCTGCGTTACGTTTTTCAGGTTCTCTATATTCCCCTTGCAAGTGAGACTGAATAAACAGTGAACTTTCTACTGCACTGCATGCTAGACATGCAGTTCCTGCTGTTGGATTCAGGGATTCTTCAGCTTCTGAAGAACTGCTTCATGTTACAGCGTGGATAACTCAGATTTATCTCTTTCTTTCCACAATCAATGTGAGTGTGCTGACACAGACATCTGTTACCTGCACTTTGTCTGTGATGACAACAGCAAAGTTCAGGTCTGTAGCCACAGAGCAAACCGACCCTCCAGAGGTGGCAGAAAAGGCAGCAGTGTAATTTTTCAGAGCTCTGACAAAGCATTAGTCCCATTAAAAACACATGAACTCAGAACAGCGCTGTCTGCTGATTACTAGATGTATAAAGTACCTTATCCATCTACTTCATGCTCCAGAAACTTACCTGAAAATCATGGATAATGTCATGAACTGCAATAGAGTCCAGAAGATTAATCTGTTCAAATCTGGGCTGAGCTCTCCTGTATCCACAGCCAACTGCATTCCAATTATTTTCATTGAATTCTTTAAACACCGCTCTGCCAAGAAGTCCTGTAGCACCAGTAATCAACGCTCGCCTGCTGGGAATATCAACATCTTCCTAGGGAAACAAAAACAGGAAGTTTTCTTTCTGCTGTTACTTACTACTGTTTTTTTTCTTTAAAGGTATGCAAGGCTAGTACAGTCAGTGCTACTGTATTAAACAGCTTTCCTTGCCACATGAGTGTTTGGTAGCATCTCATGGAGCACAAACACCTAGGAGCAGTAATAGCATACCTCGTGAAATATTTACACTTTTTTTTTTAAAAGATAATAAAAAAGAAATTAGATGGGAAACTAATTTGTTTCCACAAGAAAGGAAACCAAAACAAATCATTAATGATGGCATATTTTTAAGATAATTGATTGTGCAATTTGAAATGAAGGAAAAACGTTCTTGTGAAACCATACCCAAGATATTTAATGTTTAGGATTCACATCCTGCAACAAGTAATTACAGACTGTGCCTCTTACAGGCTGCAGCAGTACAGCACAACTGGCTGTGGGCCCACCTACAATGACGGGGAGAATTGAAGATGAATTTTGTTACAGAGAACAGTAATTCATCATCACTCAACACAATATTCTAATAGTAGGTGTTACAAAAGACTCAGTCCCAAACAGGATTTTAACCAAATCGAACTATTTATTAAATGAATAAAGGCAGCAAAGAGTGCTGGGGGGCACAGGCAGCACCGGGTGCACCGGGAGTCTCCCCTCCACGAAGACGCACCCCGAGCAGGATGCCTCCCCAGGTGACCCCCACAAGACATCCTGTAGGTGAGCTTTAGCTTTTGTCTGGCTAACGATCAGGCAGCGGGTTCTGCAGACTCAAGGCACCTTCCTCTTCTTCTTCCCTTCTTCTTTATCGTCTCCTTCTCAGAGACAGGTTGTTTCTCCAGAGGTATCACAATGCACACAATGTAGTCCGTTAGGTAAAGCTTTGCACATCCTTTATATAGTTTGTTGCTGCTTCAAAGACTTCATTCAGTCCATGCAAAACCTCAAACTGTCCCTCCCAGGCTTATGGCCATACAAGGGTCTGTCATTATGCACCCCCAACATTATTCCAAAGCCAAGATACAGCTCTCTCTTCTCAGTTTCACACAATGCAGCTCAAAGTGATTTGATAATTTAAACATTCAATCTATACAACATGCTACTGCATGCTTCAGTACTAGAGACAAGTTGCCCACATAAAGTTCTTTCTTCTCCACAACTCACTAGACCACCAATTTTTCAAGACAGCAAACATAAGATTCATGCCTGTCTATGCAGTCTTTATCTTCCTTCCATGCTGTCCTCCTGCATATGTCAGAAATATAAACATAAGCATGTGCTTATGTGGCAGTACAGAACGATCCTTGAGCTGTACAGAAATCATAAATCTGGGATTTCCTGGCCACCTGAAACACAAGGACAATTTGTGATAATTGATGATCATTTTGTAAGTGCTGTGTGATATGCAGTTTAAACAGCCTAGAGACTTCTGAGCATTATTACATTTTCAGCATTCTAACAGACCACTACATCTTGCCTGTTGCACAGGAAGTACAGGAAACACTTCTAAATTACTGTCACCCTAAAGGTAAAAAGCTTTTATTCTATAAAGGTATATGCAGAAGTGTGTTATGGAAACAATTGGATCACAGAATGGTTTGGGGTTGAAGGGATCTTAAAGACCATCTCATTCTAGCTGCTACACCCCGCACTAGCCCAGGGTGCCCAAAGCTCCATATAATCTGGTCTTGAACACTGCCAGGGATCCAGGGGCAGCCCCAGCTTCTCTGGGCACCCTGTATCCACAAGATCAAAACCAGTAGCCCTCAGCATAAAGCCATTCCCCCCCATGTGTATCAATCCACACCCTTGTAAACACAGTTTTTCTCCAGCTTCGTTGTTGGCCACTCTAAGTACTGTAAGGCTGCAGTAAGATCTCCACAGAGCCTTCTCCAGGCATGTCTCAGCCTGTACTCATAAGAAGAGGTGCTCCTCTGATCATCTTTGTGGCCTCCTCCAGATTTACTCCAAAAGCTCCATGTCTTTCTTGTACTGTGGCCTCCAGAGCTGGCCACAGTGCTGCAGGTGGGGTCTCCCTAGAATAGAGGAGGGAACCCCCTCCATCAACCTGCTGGTCATACTTCTTTTGATGCAGCCCAGGAGTTGGTTGGCTTTCTGGGCTGAAAGCACACACTGCCAGCTCATGTTGAGCTTCTCATCCACCAACACCCCCAAGGCCATCTCATGGCTGCTCTCAGTCCATCCTCCACCCAGCCTGGAGTTGTGATTGCACTGACCTATGTGCAGGACCTTACACATGGCCTTGCTGAACTTCCATTCATCTCAAACAAATTGCCTAAAGCTCCCTGCACACAGCATGCATTTTTCCTCATCGCTGAATCTTCGGGGCACAGAACCCCTTACCTCCTTCAGTACTAAATTAAAATGAATAAGTGTATCAGGACAGTTAGGAAAACAACTAATTACAACAAGTGATGTTTTAAAAAGCTACCTTTATCTTTTATGTCAATCTGACCTCAGAACACAAGTCTATTGACATTTTTAAGGCTGCCCTTGTTGCCTTGAAAAGCAAGAACATACAAGTATTGTTTTCTTTTTTTTGTTTTGTGTTTTTTATCTTAGCAAAGCCTGGACAGAGCATCACAGGACAGATTATCAGAGCTGCTGTAGCCAGAAGGTACCTGCTAATAAAGATCAGACTTGCTGCAGAAAACACTAGTTGACAGGTTCTTTAAAACTGTCACAGAATGAGTATAAAGTAACCAACAGTATTGGGTTTGCTTGGTAAGGTTTGGGGTGGGGAAGGACTGTAAGGGTGGCTTCTGGGAGAAGCTTCCTCTAAGTTCAACAGAGCCAATACCAGACAGCTTAAAGATGGACCCACTGGTGAAGGCCAAAACTATGACAGTGGTAGCACCTCTGTGATAACAAAGGTAAAAAAACCCCAAGCAGCAGCTTTTTGCTGCCAGAGGGAGGAGTTAGAAGATGTGAGAAACTCTACAGCCATCAAGAATAGTGAAGGGGGGGGGGGGGGGGCACCTCAAGCACTGGAGAGATTCCCCTGCAGCCAGCCCATGAAGATCATGGGGAAGCACGCTTTCCCCCTGCAGCCTGTGGAAGATGATGAGAAGCAGAGATACCACCTGCAGCCCATGGAGAGACCCCCACGCTGGTGTGGGTAGGAACACCTGAAGGAGGCTGTGGCGCCACAGAGAGGGGACTCCACACAGGAGCAGGTTTTCTGGCAGGACTTGTAATCCCATGAGGGACCCATGCTGGAGCAATCTGATCCTGAAGGTATGCACCCCAGCAGACACACCTGCGCTGGAGCAGTTCACGAAGAACTGTAGCCTGTGGATAGGACTCATGTTGGAGAAGTTCTCCAAGGACTGTCTCCCATGAGAGGGACCCCATGCTTGAGCAGAGTGAGGAGTCCTCCCCCTAAAGAGGAAGGAGCAGCAGACTCAACATGCAATGAACTGACTCCAAACCCCATTCCCCATCCTCCTGTGCTGCTCAGTATGGAAGGAGGCAGAGAATTCAGGAGTAAAGATGAGCCAAGGAAGGGTGTGTGTGCACACGTGCTTTAAGATTTGATTTTATTTCTCATTATTCTTCTCTGTTTTGATTGGGTAATAAATGAGATCAATTTTTGTTGTTGTTGGGTGCATTTCACCCATGATGGCAAATGGTGAGTGATCTCTCTCTACCCTTATCTCTGCCCAGGAGCCTTATATTGTATTTTCTCTCCCCCGCCCAGCTGAGGAGGGCCATGATAGAGCAGCTTTGAGGGGCACTGGGCACTGAGCTGGGGTCAACCCACCACACTTGTAAAGTCTGGCCTTTTTAAGCATCATTAATCAAAGCTTATTTTGTGTGTCCAAAGGAGGCTATTTACATGTGCAGTGTAGCTTCAGCTGAATGCAGTCACAGCTGCACCAAGTGCAGCACAGCTTGCATCTTGTTACACTTGTCCACAAGACCAGCTGATTTTAGTCACTTGTCTCTGAGAAGCCAAATAAGAGATGTTTCCTACAAACCCAACACAAAGCAACTACCAGTTTAGATGTATTTCACCCTACCAGAAATCAAAACTTCTGGTAAGACAAAACCTGCACTCAAACTCTTTCCCTTGGCAGAACACCACCCAGCTGCAACTGCATTTCTGTCAGAAGCCTCTGAAAATGGAACCTGGGAGTCCAAAGGACTTCTGAAGTTCAATGGTTCCCACCACTGCCATTTGCGGATGCTCTCACGGCTTGGGCAAGCTGCTGCTGTTGCCTCACAGCTGCCCACACACAGACCAGCCAACATGCATTAACTCTGCCACGCGCCTCAGCGTAGCAACCAGATCCTCTTTAACGGTGAGCAAAGCTAAACGTTTAATCCCCGTTACTTGCTTTGTCTCGGGATGAATTAATAAATCTCTAGTGACTGTGTAGGTGCATCAGCACCGAGCTGAAGCCACACACAGCCAAGCATCTTCCTTTTGAACTTTTATTAATTTACTCATTTTTTCTTAAATACAGCTCCAGGCTGCTCACAGCTGCTTTCTTAAGGAGCTAGAGAGTACACGTAGAATTCACTGCGGTTTTATAGACTGTAACTACAGGTAAAGGATAAGAGACACTTGAGAATTCTTAAATTCACGATTCTGAGGCTTTTTATACAGCATCCAACTCCACTATGCTCTATCTGGTATTCAGTCCTCACTAAGAATTAGCGTCCTCGGGAACAGCGCTCAGCAGCGCCATTCATGGGGAAACTTACAGGCAACAGCACTGTAAGATTAATAAACTGTTTAAGAGAGCCGAGGGGATTCTGCAGATGCTACCGAAACACCACGATCGTAATGAGGAACAGCAGGGCGTGCCGCACGGCAAGGCGAAGGCCGAGATACCCACCAAGGTTTATAAAACCCCTCAGCTCGACAGAGTCCGGATGAACAAGGAAACGCCCGTCCTACGGGCCGCCCGCTCGCACGGAAGCGCCGGGGACAACACGGATCCGCAGCCGGGACAGGCCTGAGCTCTTCATCCAGCTCGGCAGCCCCCGCAGCAGCGCCAGGCCCGAGGACAGCCGGCGGCCGGGCCTCGCCCACCAGCGCGCAGCTCAACGCTGACGAGAAGCTGCTGGGCGCCAGGGGCGCCCCCAGCGCGGCGGGGTACGAACACCTGTTGGGCTCTACCGGCAGCACAGCCCTCGACAGCAAGGAACGGCCCGCCCGAAGCGACGCCGTAACGCTGCACCTTGCGCCGGGAACGCAGCAGGGCCAGCGCGACTCCCGCAGCGGCGGCGCCGCACTGCGCCTGGGCCCGGCGGGACGCGGCGCCCCGCGAAGGGCCCAGCTCAGCGCGGCCACTCGGCCGGGGAAGCGAAGGGCGGGGCGGCCGGCGGCGCACCCCGCGGCCCTGCCGGGACCGCGCGAGGGGCGGGACGGCCGAGCCCGCCACAGGGCGCCGAGAGCCACCCCCATCAGGCGTCGTGGCGCAGCCGAGAAAACACGGCCGGCCGCGGACTGCCGGCGCCACCGCTCACCTCCACCAGCTCACAGCGCCCCGGCACGAAGCGGATCTTGAGCTCCTTCTCCCGGCCGACCATGGCGGCGACACAGGGCCCCGGCGGGGCCTGGGCCTCCTCTTGCTCCGCCGCCCGCGGGGCTGGCCTGGCGCTGCGGGGGGCGGGCTGGCGTGCCGTACGCCACGCCAGGACGCGCCCTCATTGGGCCGCGGCCGACGCAGGCGCCGCACGCTCATTGGCTGGAGGGCGCCACAGGGGAGGGGTTGGCGCGGGGCTTTAAAGCGGCGGACGGAAAAGCCCTCAGAGAGCCGGGGAGCGGTGGCGGGGGCCGTGCCGCCTGGGGCCGTGCCGCCTGAGCCCGCTGGCCCGCGTAGGGCAGCACCCGGCGGGGCGAACCGCTCTGTACCCCGGGAGCGGGGATACCGGCAGCCGCAGGACGCGCTGTCGGATAAAGCGCGTGACCCGCCTCACGGCGCCAGCTCCCGCCCGGGCCGCTGCGCCGCGCGTTCCCTGCACCCCTCCCGCGCCGCAGAGCGGTTCCCCCCCCCCCCCCCCCGAGCCCCGGCGCCCTGCCGGCCTCTGCCCCGGGCACGGGCGGCGATCGGCACAAGCCCGCTCCGCTCCCAGGCAGCGGGGCCCGCCTTGAAACGCGCCCTCGCCCCCCGTAAGCCGGGGGCTGCTAAAAGGCCAGAGTTAGAGCAGAACAGCGGCAGCGGCGGCTCAGGGGGCCGAGCTCCGTTCTGAGTGTGAAAACAGCGGGAGGGAAGTAGTACGGAACTTACGCCGGGGAGAGAAGCTGCTTAAGCCAAGTTACTTGTGTAACTTCTTCCCCAGACAGCGCCTGGGCCTGCTCAGGACTAAGGATGGGGGGACAGGGGAGAAAGAGGGGCCAAGACTTTGTCATGGTCACAGTTACACCTTCATCCAAGCAGTATTTAAAAGAGTGGCAAAGGAGAACATGAGCTGATGCTACAGGCATTAACACAATTAAATACAAATTTGAAAATCTTCTAAAAATTCAATGATACAGTTTGGTATTTACTTACATCAGGCAAATGACATTTACAGGGCAAAAAAATAGCTGCATATAAACCACTTCAGCCACTTCTGACATCTTAGAAGGCAAATAAAAGCACAACGGGGTGGTACGTAATGTATGTGCAATTAAGTATCAGTACTTGAACTTCAGAAGACAAAAGAGCCTACAATGGAACTGAACTGGCTAGCTCAGAACACCCCTTTCCTCCCCTCCACCCAGAGCTCAGGGGGCTCAGGGTACAGATCAACCAGAACACTGAAGCAATAAGTGAAGTTTTGCCACTCAGACTTAGAGCAGGAGGAAAATAGGGAGAAGTATTAGCACTGGAAACTCACGCAAGAGTCATAATACAGCCTGTAAGATACCCCCTTGGCAAAAAGCAAAGGTAACAGCTACAAAACCTAAGTAATTTGACATCTTTGTAACAGTCTATTTTCTGAAATACTTACATTCATTTCAGTAGCATTCCAGCTTATCCTGTCTGTTTATTTCATAGACTAAAAAAATGCAGTTATAGTCCATATCACAGTCATTTAAGCTTAATGCATCTCTGGTGACCAAATACACCATTAGGTCAACATTTCAGACAGTAATTTGCAGCATCTAAAGCTTAACTGAGTCTCGCTCCCCTCCTGTTCCCTTGTCCCTAGATTCTGTAGCAGCAATTTACTAATGCAAATACCCAAGCCTTACCTGCTCCATGTCCACCAGCATTTCAGGCATTGCCTCCAGCTACAAGAGGAGCCGCCAGACCAGTAAGTCAGCGCGGCTCAACTGCGCGTCTCTCCCTTTGTCTGCTCTTGCCTGCAGGGAGCACATGGACCGGCAGAAGCAATAGCTCAGTTGACCTTTGACACGCTAATCCAAGCTCTAGATCACGTGTGGCTCTGAATCCTGTTAAGCTTTCGGTTTATTCCCAGTTGTACCATTTAAGCAGCTCAATATGTATTTAAATTTTTACTTCATAACAGCCAGCATGGGCAAGTGCAGCCATTGTGTGTGTAGGACTCAAAGCCCTGGCACTGAGCCTTAGGCAGTTTGCCCTTTATAGGAAATGGGAGGAGGGCTCTAATTAGGTCAGCCAGGTTGAGGATTCTAGCAGCTCTTCATTTCACATTTAAGCTAAGTACAACCCAGACCTTCCTACAACACAACGAGATAGACTGATCAGAGAAATATTGTCTTGTTAAATTATGTATTTGTTCAACAAAACCAAAACATACCCCAACATGGCAGTAATTGATTCCTGCAGTGAATACTTAAGTCAGTTACTACTGGCACCAAGTACTCAACTTTCCCTTTACTTTTACTCTTCCTTCTCCAGCCTGCTCTACTCTATCTCTACTTTTAAAGCAGAAAGCCAAAACCAGACATTGTGAAAAGATACCATAATTATTTGTAGGATTATTTCCCTATTCTTCCTGTCAATACAAGCATGCTCCCAATAGCCTAAAATGGATTCAAAGTGATATTTAAGAGCCATTTTTTACTTAAGCAAAACATTCTACCTTAACTGTCAGTTTTAAGAGAGTGCTGTATAAGAACAGCATGTAGCCATCATAAAAACAGTGCTGGGCTATCCACAGTATTCTGCTCCAAAGCAAAAGCTTGCAGCCTTTGACAAGCTCTTTCTAACACAATGCAGGACACAAACACCAACATCAAGGTTCACTTAAACATGTACCTTCACTCAGTGCCCTTATTTCTATGTTTGAGGAGCCTTCTGTAACATTCACTTAACCCAATCTCACCTGAAAGGGGCTCATGTGCATTTTAGAGAACCCAGTAAAATTAAGGACATCTTCCCATTTTTTATCAGGGAGGTTTTTCATGAGACATTGATGTTCTGAGTAGGGATTTTGCCTTTAAAATCCCCAGAGGAGACCAGCACAAAAGTGTGCAGCATTCATCAGCCCCACAGGAAAGGTGAATGCCATATTATGAGAAGACCTCAGAGGTAACAGCTGTGTTGTCAGTGGCCTTTCATTTCCAGCTGTTCACACACTTCTCCACACCTCTCTGCTCCTTCCCCAGCTGCTCAGTAGCTGGAATTGGTTTAACTAACCACTCATTTTGCATCTACTGACATAGAGGCTGTGTAACACCAAGAGCTCTAGGAACACTGTTCTCAGCAGCTGAGTCCAGCTATCCACATATTGCCTCTACAATTACTTTTTTAAAAAAACACACCATTTACATCATTCAGACACAAGCTTTTATGGTTTTCTCCAGAAGGAAAGAGAATGTCAATGTAAATACTTTCAGCAACTTCCTTACTGAAATATACCTCTCAACACTGCCAGCAAACTGCTACATTGAAGACTATTTCTCACATCCAACAGCCAAAATTAATCCTCATCCTCCATCTTCAAGTTGAAGTAATCCAGCAAATACAGCACTGACATTAACAGATAAGACCTGCAATTTCTTTACTTGAACTTAAAAACACATCTCATTTCCTAGACCTTCTCAACTCTCCCTAACTTACCCTGCTGGCATAAGTGGCAGTGTATTCCCCACACTAAGCTTTGTGTACTGCCTCTCTGCAGCACACCTTGGTGCTGTAGGTGTGGGTACAGGAACCACACCACAGGCACTCATTCAGTTCCTGCATTGAGATGCATTCACACAGAGCAAGATGAGGGAATTGCAGGGTGAATGTATGGCACCCTTCAGCTGAACTGTTTCAGTAAGATTAAAGAATACATCACCTTAGAGGTGAGAATGACAAAGGGCTTTGTTGTGAAGATTTAATACTAGAACGAAGAACAGGAGGTCAGTTACACTACATAATTTGATTTTTGTTTTTATCCCTGGTTTGCGAAGGAAATAAGAAAAATTATTTAACTTAAAAATTTTTATTGTGCTAAAGCATTCTTATTTCAGATGCAGTTAAAACAGATTCTTGGCACAATTCAAAGCTGTACAGTGGATATCCTCCCACCCAACTAGGACAAATTCTGTTGCTATTCCCTTCCACATAGCATTGATTAGCTACAACAGCCCCTACCAAGATATGAAAATTTACAAGTCCAGTAAGCAAAGCATTCATAGTTGACTAATTCTAGCCCCAATACGCAACATTTTGGTAAATGCAAGCAATTTGAGTTTGACCTGAAAACCCTCTTCTGAAGATCAACAGCTGCATTACATAGCCCCAGGATTTAAATCCCCATGGCCTGAATTTAAGTCCCATTATGAACATGAAAACTACCTGTGCAGTCCAGTTGTCTACACTGGTTCTGTATTACATAGGCCAGAAAAGAAAGTTCTGTCAGCAGCATTTCTGCCTGAAGTACTGAAACAGCCATGAACAGCTATGTTAATTTCACATTGTATCATGAGAAACACACACCAAAAACCCCACATCTTCCATGAAACCAGATTTCCTCATCCTTACTCTCCAGTGCTTATTTCACCTTTATTTGAACTTAAGCTGCTGTGCTGAAAACAACCCAACCCAAAACAGTTTCTGCACGCAAGAGTGAAACCACGCAGCTTTTGGAGTTCCAGAGTGTAACCATGTCCCCAGGAGTCAGAGGCAGTCATCTGTGCTTCTCAGGAGGAGTATGATCAAGCATAGTTTTTCTAAAAATCAATGGGTTCAGACCATTTCCCTAGTACTCCTGATTCAGATTACATACAGCATCCAGGCTCACCTGCAATAAGCAGCCTGTTGATGTCTTCTGCAGAACATTAATTTATTGTTGACTTAATGCCAAGAAGAGATTAAGCTTTGTTTTTGTTACCTGCAATGAAAAAACATTACTAAGTCTGTGTTTTTCACTACTGCTCCCACCAAATTGCATACTTATTTGTCTGCTGAGGAGCAGGCCAGGGGGAAGGAAGGCACTAGGCTCTACATGACAGGCAAGCCAGAATCTCTTACCCTGGAATATACAGTAACATGAAGGTCTCATTGAGATCTGTACCCTCCTGCACTCTCCTACACCTCTTCCCTTCATGCACCTATGCTCTCACTACTTTTGTCTCCACACATGTGCAAGCCTTTTGCATCTCATCTTTACAGCTACAGCTGCCTAAGGTGCTGCCAGGCAGCAGCAAAAGAGCCAGGGCTCACACCTCTGTCTGAGCCCCTTGTGCCCCTCCCAGCCCTGCAGCAGACACTGCCTATTACCTCACTAGCTCCAAGGCCCAATCTGTACTACACAAGGGAAACTGTAGGTGATACACAGTAGCAAAACAAAGCTCATATCTTGCAAGATCATACAAAACCAGCTGATTCTGTGACCCACACCCTCCTCTTCCCCTCCCCCCCAACCACTTTCTGTTGTTTGACTTAACATAGCACCAGCTAGGGTCAGGTCACATGAAACTGCTATTGCACTTTCCAGCCACTTTGACACAACCTTCCAACAACTGCTGTGAAACACACAAGACATGCCATTCTCCTTCCTTCCACAAATACAGCACACCTTCCTTGGTTAAGCTTAAGAGGTACATAGGTGTATCAATACCCAAGTTTACCTTCTTGAAGAGGAGTTCTTGGAGGAATGTTTTCCTTGCTGTCACGCTGGAAGGCTTTGGAAGGAACAAAACGCCGAATGCCCTGAATTATATCTAGCTGGTTCTGAAGATCTTTGTTGCTTTGCTTCTCTTTAGCTAACAGTGCACGCAGTTTACAGACATCCTAAGGCAAACATAATATTTGGAGGTTAGATTGAGAACAGGGAAAATCCAGCTTCGTTGTTTGCTGAAGCAGCCCCCGAGTAACACTGAGCACAGCCATACAGGCACAGAGGGTGCCACTAATACACTGAAAGCAAACACAGCAGTGTAGAGAAACCAGCCCTGCTGCAGGATCACTGTGCAACACCACTGAGCAGGAAGGTAGCATGAAACATTCATATGCTGCTTTTAGTGGGTAGAGGTTCTAGACTTAGTAAACTAAGAGGCAAGAAAAAGCAACCAAGCTAAAAGCAGGCGTAGTTATGTGCACTGGGGATCCCTCTGTATATTGCACATTTAGTCAAAACTAAAACAAATTATCCTGCTGCTTCTGGAAGCCAGTAGTTTGTTCTAATCCCATTCTTGCAGAGAATTTAAGAATCTTAGAGAGCAACTCATTTGTACGATTGGTCTTTAGAGCAAATAAAGGAATCAAGTCAATGACTAAAACTTGAAACAAACCTGCTTCAGGTTGGTGTTCTGTTCCTTCAGCTTCATCACATGCTTGATTTTTTGCTTCTGGTTCTGGTGCCCAAGTAGTTTAGCATATGCATCACTTAGCTTATTCAGTTCTTCTTGGGCTGCACCATTCTCATTTAAGAGAGCATTCCTCTCCGCTTCAAATGCATTTAGTTGTTGCTGAAATAAAATTGATTCTTTTAAGAATTAAAAAACCCGCAGTTTTTACTGAACAAAAATGCTACAAAGGCAGGTTTGTGAAGGAGAATAGATGGCTCAAAGGAGAGTAACTTCAGAAACAGCTGCAGGATAATTAATTTAAAATGGGAAGTAACACAGAACATGAGACCAATACAGTTGACTCAACATACACTAACAAACAGCTAATTCATAACACACCTGAAATGGCTTAGTTTTGTTATGTAAGTCTTCATATAGACTTTTCCAGGTCTTGATCTCCTCTTTTAAAGTAGAGGCCACATCATCATCTGTGGATTTCCTAGAAAGTGACAAGTGGAGTTTCATTATGTTACTGTTAGCTCTCAGCACTTCTTCATACTAAAACTTGTATGCTGTAATATGTGGGTTTAGTTTGAGAAAAGTCACCTGGATCCTTCCACTTCAAGTTTTCTTTTCAGATCTTCAGTATCCTCTTCCAGTTTTTCCCGAGGTTTAGTTTGTGCAAGGCAAGGCTCTTCTGTTCTCTCTGTTTCTGCTTCTTTTAGTGCAAGCTTTGTCTGGACTTCTAAAAGCATCCTGAGGAAGAGATCATCCACCTTTAATGAACCCTTATATTTAGTTTTTTTACCATTCTAAAGAATACATATAACAATGATTTCAGTTCTTCTCCTAACAGCTTTTCAATGTTTACATCAACAGTGCTACAAGAGAAGAACACCACAGCCATCAAGACCAATAGATACCATATTTGAAACTTCTCCTACAAAGGAGCAAGCAGTGCTTTTGAACCAATGAAAGATAATATGTTTTTTATAGCTTTTTAACACCAGCAGCTTGTAGTGGAAGACACAGTAGTAGACTTGCAGAAATTTGCTCAAGCAAGAACTAGTCAAAATCATTTATTCAGCATGGATGTATGCAAGGGTTCAAAAACTCTACACCTAAAGCATTACGTCCCCTCTCAAAGTGAAGATCAGGAGTCCCTCTCTGCTACACTCTACCAGCAAGAGGAAATAACTTTTCAGCTGTTTTATCAACTCTAATGGAAGCTAGAGGCAGTATTAAGCAAGTGGAGAGGAAAGAAAGGAAAGAAAGGGCAACATCTTAAGCAGCACATGTTTCAAAATAAGCTGGGCTAAGCTGCAATTGTCCTTTAGACGATGTTAATATACTAGCTGTGGGTGAACAAGACAGCAGAAGCATTACAAAACTCTTCAGAGGCATTACACAAGTCAAAGAGTGTTGGGAAGATCAGAAATGCCCAACCCAGTTTGGCCAAAACAGCATTTCAGCACAGACGACCAAGTGCTCTATCCACATGAAAAAAGACTAGAGCCTAGTTGTTGACTAAAATCCAGCTACAACTCCAGAAGTTAGCTAGAAGCTATATTAAAAGGAGCAGGGACAGAAATCTTCCAGGCCATGCACACTATGTTCCATTATACAACACATGTACAGGCAAGTTACCACAGTTGCCTCATACAGGAGGTTGTAGACTAGGACCTTTTAAGACCAGACTCCCCCACTTCTTCAAAGAGTTAGCCCCTTGCTGTAGGTAAGGAACTTTCTCATTCCCTGCACAGCAAGCTAGAAGGAGAATGCACCACTAAATTGCTGTTAACCAGAGAAAGAGAGCCTCAGCTAGTGGCCTGAGACAGCTCTTTGGGTCTTATCAGTTGCACTGTAAGGCTTCCTACTAAGCAGAGAGAACACCTTTGTGTACCTACCTCATTGCAATGTGGTAATTGATGGACTATTAACTGGTATGTGCTGGTGAGAATGTGGCAGAGAGTGAAATCTGCCTTAAGTATTAATCTGCCCTTATTTGCACAACAGATGTTTCTGACAATTTTCCAACATGTTTCAGTTAAGTATTTTCCTTTTCCTATATATTCCACATGAAGGAAAAAGTCAAATTAATCGAAGGCATCAATTTCCCAATGAATATGAACTTAATTAGTCTATCAATATTTTCACCATTCTACGCTGGGCAAAAGAAACAAGCTTACACCAAACAGCACCATGCTCTTACAAATAAAACTGCTAAGTTCAGTGAAGAAAGCAAGCCTTAGCTGACATTGTTTAGCTTAAGGAAAAGGTCAGCTATCTAGTACCTTGCACATTCTTCCTTAGCTTTATTTTTAGTGTATTCTGCTTCCTGAAGCAGCTGTAGATTATCTTGACCTATTTTTTTTAGGTTGGCAACTTCTTCTTGCAAAGAGGTATTCTCCAGTTTAAGACTGCATAATTCTTCAGTTACTGTCTTCTTGTAGCTGGTATTACAAAGCAAACAAGGAGAATCTTGTTAGTTTGTACAAAATGCAGATTGACATGTTCAGGCTTTACAAGAGCAATACAAACTCAGGTTAACAAGTAAGAGATTTTTATAATCTGGACATATGGCACTGTTCTGACACTGATAAATCCAAAGTTTAAAAACCCACCAAAACATTTCCACAGATCCCTGAGCAGTAATGATACAACAAAGGATGCAATATAGGTATTTTCACGTGTTGACAGATACTTCAAACACCAAGACCCCTATGACATCTGAAGCTTGCATTGGCAAATACCCCACTTGATCCTTGATGGGTGCCTTGCACACTTAGCTACAGCAGTATAACTTTTTAAATACTTCCACAACCTGCTTATTGTGAGATTAAAGATCTGCAAGAAGAGAAGAAAATCTCAGTTCAGGACAAGCTTTGAATCTACTAAAGAAGTCTTTTTGCAAGAGATTTAATACAAAGAGAACATCACTAATACCAACTCCTTGAGATTCAACAGCACTTGAGTGTTACAATTGGATATACTTTGGAAGAAGAAACATGGTTTCCTGAACTAGATACTGAGTATGTCATTACACTTAAGAAAATGGTTTATCTGTTTTGAGTATTAGTTAACACCATCAAATAATTCATCACAACATCCTCTTCTCTAAGACTTCCTGAGGTTCATACACAGCGTTAAGCAACAAGGCACAGAATCAATAGCATTACATCGTAATCTTATTGGTAATCCCATCCTAGGTCTCAAAAAAAACTTAAATACCTTTCAAACTCAGCAACAGTCTTCCCAAGTTTACACAATGTGTTGCTATGCTCCTCTTGGATTTGCAGAACAGTGTTGCTGTGCAGTTCATTGATGTGCTCCAACTCAGCATTCTTCCTGAAATGAAAACCCAGCGTTCCACGCTGGAGTTCAGTATGCCTCGACATGCTACCAGATGCTGTTACCAGTTCCACAAGGTGTGCAGTGGCAGCAATAGATTACTTGTACCAAGCAGTAACCTAAAGTATTAAATCTGTTAGAAAGACTGTGCTTTAACCAAGCAATTTCTCCTCCCTTATTTTCCAGGATAGCTATAGAACCAATAGTAAACTTTCCATACATGAAAGGAGCAAGCCTGCTTGAATCATTTTTCCTATCCATTCCCCCCTCCAGGTCAGAAACATCTAACACATGCCTGCAGCTCATCCTTCACAGCAACAATCATATTATTACAGTACTGGCACTTCAAGCAAGTCCCAGCACACTGATGAAACAGTTTTAAGTGAAGATGACAAACTGATTCAAGTCACTCAGCTAGATTAGGACTAATCACTATCAAACAACAGTAAGAAAGATGGATACCTGAACAAATCGAAATTTAAAGCCTGAATTAGTTTTGTTTCCACTGATTTAAACGTTTTTCCCTTCATAGCATTAGTATCATAAAAGTTTTTCACAAACCCTTTCAACTTTGCTTCCATCTGTGTGAGTTCAAGAGCTTGAGATTTGATTTCTTCTTCCAACCGCTTCACCAACTTCTCAGCTTGCCTCTCCTTTGCATGTAATTTATTCAGCTCGTTCATAGTACCACGCAGCTCTTCTTCAAGAAGACATCTCTCTCTTGTTATCTCATCTTGAAACTCTCGTAACTTCTGGTGCACTGATGCAGATGAGTCCTGCATGCCAGAATATCAGATTTTAAAACTACCAGTACTTTTAGAGAGATTAAATCACTAATTTGCAGTCTTCAATCTTACACTTAAAGTGTAAGAATAAGGTCAATTCTACGGGAAGAACCAAAACACCCATACCAGCTTTGATTCTTAGAGCTACTAGGCCACACACTATTTCTGCTGGCCAGCAGCCACTTGTACATTCCACAGATTAGACCATTAATATAGTTATCTCCTGCGTGACCAAAATAAGAACCTTGAGAGCCAGTCACCAGGATGAGAGGCTATTTTCACACTAGCTTATAATCAGACTGTATTTACCTTCTCTTGCTGCAACTGAGAGACCATTTCCTCATATTTCTGAAGCAGGTTTTGGTATTCTTGTTCTTGTAAGCCAAGGGTTTTTTTCAGTTCTTCTATTTCAGCATTCAGACCCAGGAATTTTTCTCCACTCTCAGACAACGCTTTCTCTGCATAGAATAATTACCAATACCACAAATTCCCTTCTCTGTCTTCAAAGAACTACAACATCTAGTCTTCATAGTATTCCCATTCTAGCTTTACAGTTAGAAGGTTAGAGAAGGGAAAACACCTAAACAAGCAGCCCAAAAACCCTGCATCCTTAACATATCTAGAAACTCTTCTGAACTGGCCTATAGCACACTGCTCTTAAAATCATTTTGACAGTGTAAATCTTTAGATTAAGCAATTAACCTTCGTCAGAACAGCAGTATGGCTACAGAAAAACAACTAAAAACAAGCTAATTTCCCCAAAGTTCCTTCCACATAATACTAGCACATACAAACCCAGCAGTACGCAGACAACTGAGTACCATGCTCAGCCTGGAGACTTGCTGGGTTTGGTTGAAAGAGGGGAGAGAGGGGAAAATCTCCAGGAATCCCTCACAGTATCTTAGTGAGCTTGGGCACACGCTGCTCACAGTGAATTAAGACAACTCCAAACTGCTTCTCAACAAAGAGTGAGGAACAAATCATTTCTGTTCAGCTTTCAGATTAAAGCCATTCCTACCATACAAGTTATCTTTGCTTCTATATTATCTACCTTAGTTCCCATATCTTTAGAAATACTCCCAGCTATCTTCAGCTGGAGCTCAGAGATGTAACTTCACTTGGAGCAAGCCACTTGAAACCATCATTTTAGAACAAACTTATCCCAGATGCTTTAAGACATGTCAGTGATCCCACACAGGTGAAGAGCATACAGGCACTAACAATCACCTTTTTCTTGTTCAAGCATTTGACATCTTTCATCAAGCTCTTTTGTCTTTTTAAATGACTCTTCCTCTTTTGTTTTGAGGGTGTCCTTCAGGATGCCAATATCCTGGTCCTTCTTTATCAGTGTCTCCTCCATCTGGGCAACGTCTAGTTTATATTTCTCAACTGTTTCTGCAACAGTGCTGTAAGAGAAAATTCAGGTATTTGTTACCAATTAGTTTTGGTTTTAATTCCATACTTCAACAAAAAGGAAAAAGAGTTAGTTTCCAACAGGAAACTTTCACCTACTGTGCCAGACAAGTTTGTGCCCATAAACACAGGTTAATTAAAACCAAAAGCAATTTATTTAAAAACTGATGTTTTGTTTTAAAATATATAAATCACCAAGATATAAAGGTTTGATTAAGAGACTTAGTCACTGTAATCAATTTACAGATGACAGTGACATCTAGCTTTACCAAGCTGAGCTTTGACAGAAAGTTATAAACATTAATAAAACCAGATTTTAAGAGAGTAAGAATTTTTACATAGTGAGGAATCTCTTAATGAGTAAACTGACAGGTGGGCAGAGTGAACTAGCTTAATTTAAATACTTGGTAATTTCACCGTGTTCTGAGCTAGGGACACATTACTGGGAAGACTGGCTAATTTCAAACACTTCGAAAGTGCTAGATTTGTAATTCTTACAAATCAGACTGACGTTCAGTCATACAAAGTATCTTAAATATCTAAATCAGAGCACTTAAATGCAAGTACCAAGTTCACCAGAAGCCAAGATCAAGGGGATTTTTTCCCCTTACTGTATTGTGTTCCTATCTGAGAGGAAAAAGAATAGCTTGATTTACAAATAGCTAAAGCTAAAAACATCAGAACCCTGATACAAAACTCTTCATAGTATTGCTTAGCCCAGAAAAGCAGACACATGAAAAGACAATTAAACTTTTATTTCGTTCCACTGTATCAAAAAAATACCAGAGTTTTTCTGCTCCCTAAGTTATTACTGTTTAACAGAATTGTCACCAAGGTTCTACATAACCAGTCAAACAAAGCTTACTTTTGCTGCCTTTTAACTTACCCAGTCCAATTCAAGAACAATTTGTTGTTACCTGAGCTCTGTGATATATTCCAGGAGTTTTTCCATGTCAGACTTTTCCTCAACTTTCTCTCTCTCAGTAGCAGACCTAAACCAGGAATTTTTCATGACAGATGTTTCTGAACAACTCAAAGCTGCTTGTAAGCTATTTGTTTACAGATAAGCAAGTAGAAATAAAACACTGCATCACAAGTTGTTAGTCATACATACTTTTCATAACTCAGTTCCGCTAACAAACTGATAGTGGCTAAGAGGTGATTTACCTTCTTTTGGATACTTGTTACATATAGTCTTCTCATTTGTAGCTAAGATGCCAAGCCATATTCTGCAACAAGCAAGGACACTGGAACAGCTGCACTAGCTAGGAAGTCATCATTGCCTTCCTTTGTGAATTGTACTACATGTGTTACTAGCTTTGTGCATTTTAACTCTAATCCAAGTACAACTCTGCTCATATTTGAGTACCTGGACATTAAGTAAATACAGAGAGCATAAGGATACTGCAGCATGACCCGACATAAAATATTCCTTCTAAGCTCATCCTTCTTTGATCACCATCCTCAGAAATAGCCCATGTTAGCACTCTGCTCCTGTACAGCAAGTGACATTAGCTAGGCAGAAGAGAATGTGTTCATTTGGAACTCCTCTGCCCAGCCAAGACACTTGGCAGTTGTCTTTCTTCAGAGAATAAAGCAATTACCAAAGCAACACAACTACTCTTCAATAGACATTTCTGGTAAACACACATATTCATTGAACCTGCATCACATGCCTGGCTACTAAATTGGGCTCTAGACTCCCTGTCCAATGCTTTTTCATTCTTGCTTATTCTTAACTTACTAGTCTGAAGAGTCAGACACAGAAGTACCCAATTTATACACACATCTTGCTCCAAGATGAACAATGACTGTTGTCTCAAGACACGTCTTCCCTCCCCACTCCCAAGAAAACTCTATCCATACCACACTGGAAGACAAAGGGTTGAGTTGGTATGATTTGTCTTTTGGAAAATTATTACATACAGTAGAGAAACAATATTGTGTTTTATAACAGTACAGCAGTTCCTAAAACTTAATTCCATCAAATTTATTCCAAGTCACAAATATTAATAATTTCTGTTCCTTCTCTGTAGGGAAACAGTTCAATTTTCCTGAACTACATGCTTCCTAAAAATATAAGCATGTAAGCACAGCTAGACAATAAAGTGTCATCTAAGTCAACTGCCTTCCTTACTACTTACAGTTTTTCTTTTAACTGTGCTACTTTTCCTTTTGAATGCTCTAGATTTCTTTGGACTTCCTGCAGCTTCATTTCCATGTTTTCCTGCTTTGCAAGTGCATTCTTAAAAGAAGAGAGACAAAAAAAAGACAAACATTGCCACTATACTATTAAGAAAAACACATTTCCTAAGAGACAGGGTAAATGGAAATTAATTCCTAATTGTAATTTCACAATACCATTTGCTATTAAGCTAAATATGATTCAGAGTATCCCGCTGTAGATACATTAGCTATTTGTTAAAATAACCACCACCCAAAAGATGCAAACATGTACAAAAACTTCAAGCTATACTTCAAACCACTGGTATTCAAAAAAATTACAATTTTGGCCAGCAGATTGCTAGTGGTAATTCTAGCTCTGTTAACTCAGATTTACTCTGCACATCAACAACAAAAATCAAAAGCAGTCTTTGTTTGATTTTTCTTTCTCTATTTTCACTCTGCAGAAAGTAGAGGAAGCTTCCTTGGTGAGGACAGAAGTAAATCATGATCTACAGGTCTGTTTGTAAGCCCTTCATTATTCCTGAACAGTTCAGAATTACTGCCCTGTACAGTGCAAGTGATCCTACCTTTTCCTTTGCGTCCCTCTGGTTTCTGAGCTTCATTAACTCCATGCATAGGCTGCTCATTTTCTTCCGCATGCCATCTTCAGACAGCTTATTAGAGAACAACATAAAAACACTAAGCTTAATTCCTTCATATTAATTCCTCTTCACACAATCTTTCCAGTGTCTTGCTGCCACCCACAGGACAGACCTCTTCCCAGCCTTGAGACAGATGATTGCAGATCCCACTTTGTCTATAGATAGAAGCACACAAGACCCCAAACCAGACACGTTCTATCCCTCTGCCAACGAAGGGGTATGGGGAAGACACAGACAGATGCTGATTAGCAACTCAAGTTTCCTGTTGCCCAGAGAGCTTAATGTCAGCAAACACAAAGAAAATACACTTTTTTGTCTGAATACCTTTGACTTTAGTAGCGCATTGGTTCTTGTTAGGTCCAGAAGCTGTTTTTTCAGGCATGCAACATTTGCCAAAAGAGATGTTTTCTCCTGAACTGCAGCACTCAGCTTTGCTTCAATCTTAACAAAATCCTCATCCAGAGCCTGAAGTTTCTTATCCTGCTCTCCACGCTCTCTCACTAATGCACGAATCTGAAGCAAAAGAGGTACTTTCTTTATTTCCTCCTATTACTCTCATCATTAGTTAATGCCTGCAGTTCCATCAGAGTAGTATGTAAACTATTGATTCAGAACACGTATCTTCAACTCTGTCACACACAGCAAAGAGATAACAGCATCGCTACAATTCTGTTATTACACATCACCAATTTGCAGTCCTAGCTTTTTGTCTGATTTTATGCTACTGAACCAATACAACATGTTAAAGCTAGAATAGTCTTAGCTTCAAGTTGCAACAGAGGCCGACTCTTCTTTTGCTGTGGAACAGAAATACAGAATGTTATGGTTGAGACGTACAAGGAATAAGTTAGTACTTGGAAGTGTATCAACAAGGCAAAACTAGGTGCCTCAACTGTAAAACTACATAAATACAGGAAAAATCTCAGTAAACTGTTTTTAAATAGAAACTTTGTGTGGTAGAGAACCTAGGACTTGGTTATCCATTTAAAAAAAATACTGGCTCCATAGCTGTTCACAGTCAGTAGAAGTTAACATAATTCTATTAAGAAAACCATTATTTTCTACATACCATAACAGGTGCTAAGTCTCTGTTCTGCATAACAAAGCATACAAGTAGTTTGCAAAGAAGATACTTTTTGTGAGCTTATAATTTTTCTTAGGGTGAGAAACGTATTACAGGATTTCAATCACATAATGTATTCATACCTCCTTCTCAAGTGTCTTCTGCTTCCTTTTCTCTTTCATAAGGATAAGATCTTTTTTAGGCTTCGGAGTCCTATTAGCTGCCTTTTCAAAACAGACATAATAGAAATATTTAAACTGGTCTCCAGCTGTACACTAGTTTAACACCATAGTTAAGTATGAGTGGATTGATCTAGACAATACTATTAAAGATACACACACAGAACAAAAAGCAAATCTCTTTCCTACACACAGGGTGGACATGTATTATGCTATGATGGGTTTTGTCACTGTCCTTTCTCATAAGTATTCCTCTGAATGGACAGCTGATAACGATTGTGACAGGAACATGATGAAGAAAGTTTGAGACATTAGGAGCACCTAAGCTCCATAAAACACACTTCAATCTCTTCACTACAGGCTTGTTTGCAGAATACTTCCTACTTCACAAGTAGCAGTACACTAAATTAGTAAGTCAGGGTTATAACTTCTCAATTTAACTTACACACCTTCAAATCCATATCCCCACACACAGTGCTGAGAACCTGTGTACACCATTCCACTCTCTCGATCTTTCTTTCACCACAAGCTCTCTGCCCTGTCCACTATTTGATCTTCTTGAAAAGCAGCCACACCATTAATTACATGGTGAGCAAGAGGCAAAGCAATCCAACTTTGTCATACACCAGAGACAAGAAGTATCAAGTAATTGTCACAGGGATCCCAGAGACACTGCAATTCCATTTCTCTTTCTTAGTTACTAAGGAGTACAAATACAGTAATGCAGCTCATGCTTACTCCAGTAAGCTAGTAGTAATTGTATGAACAGACTACATGATTTAACTAGTCACAGGAAGGTTTAGCTGGAGTTTTACAGGGCTACAGACTACAGAAGAGTCTTACTGCTGATGCAAAAGATGTGAATCTCCTTTCAGTTACAGGGGTAGGCATAGCCTTCTCACTGTTCAGATTTGTATCACCTGCAAAAGGACACAGAAAGTCACCATGAAGGAATAGAGTATGCATGCACACTATGAGGGAAATTTAACCAGACAAGGTTAATTGGCTTTTATGTGTAAAGAGAGAGCACAACCTGATAATTAGATTGACCACAACTCCATGCCAGCTGCTTTCTTACTGCAATCAGGCAGTTAAATATTTGTCATCTGGGTACCTTACAGATTAGAAAGAGGCTACCAAGTGACAGACAGCTTTCAGAATTCAGCTTCTCACAAGTTCCTCCCCAATCATCCAGATACATGCTGTCAGTTTTCAACTGAGGAATGTTTTGTATCTGGAAAAACCCATGAAAATATTGCCAAAAGCAGGGTTAATTAAATAGTTAAACTATTTATTTGATCTTCAGGGGTCTCTCCAGTTAGTATGAGTAGCATATAAGAGTATTTTTTGAAGGTTCAGCTAGATGTAATTTTACAGCAGCTATCCCCTTGAGCTGGAAGGTAGGCAGTGAGCCCCTGCAACTGAAAACAATTTCCAAACCCAACACTGCAATAACAGCATGTAAGCATTCCCAACTGTAGCATTCCAAGACGCTATACTATTGTATTGCATGCAACTTCTAGGACTACTTACTCTGTTTTCTAGCACGTTGACATGTTTCAGAGGACAGAGAACTTTCCAGCCCATCTGAAGATTTAACATCATAGGATCCTAGCAGAGAGGTACATACTAGAAGTGAGATTTATCAGAATAGCAGAGAACTATTATGGTAAACGATAGGGCTCTCAATTTCAATAAATTGAGGCTAGTAACACACTTCCATTAAATACACTTTAAAAGGAAGGTAAAACTAAAACCAAGCCACAACTGGAGTCACAGTTCTCCTCATTCTTCCCATGTACATGAAAACAATATACAGCACACGTGCTGAGCAAAAGGGCTGGTTTATTATTTCTAATAATATTAGAAACTGCGAGTTACATATACAATAGTACAAAGCATCTTATTAGGGATAGCAGTGGATTAACTCCCATAAATAAAAGCCACAAAGGATCTTACTGCTAACTTGCAAAAAAGCCAGCCTAAAAATTGGGGTTTCTTTAACATTTCCCAGTTCCAAACAGCCTGCTTGAGTGTTATTAAACGCCAAACATTTCCTCCAAAGAATTATCTTTTTCTTTTTTCATTCAAGGCAAGAGAAACAGCAAACCGAAGCGAATTCTTCATACAGCTACCGCCAGAGCCGGGCGGCCTCAGGCCCAGCAAACACAACCGGAGAACAGCGACAGCAGCAGAGACGTTCAGCTACAGACTCCTGACGGAGGCTCCCGCAGCAGGCGCGCTCAGGAGCGGCTCCGCGCACCTCTCCCGCACTTCCCCACGCCACGGCGGGACGCCAGCAAGTCGCGGCTTGCCAGCGCTTCGCTCCGCACACGGGCACAGCCGCCACCGCGCTTACTGGCCGCTGGCCTACGGGCCAAGCGTGACCCGACCCCGGCGTGCCTCTCCCCAAGGCCTCAGACACCGCTCCCGGCAGCTCCCTTCGCGGGGGAGGCGAGGCAGGGCCCCTTCCCGACAGACACCGCCACCAAGGGCCCCGGCTCCCCCCGGGCCCAGCAGAGAAGCCAAGGCGACAGGCGCGCACGTACCGGTACCGGAGGGCTCGTTGAAGCGCCGTAGCGGAGCTCGAGAGAAAGACATGACTGCGACACAAGCGCTGCCCTCCCAGCATTCAAAAGCACCAACGGCCGCCGCAACGCGCCAGGGAGAGCCAATCATCTCCTCCCGTTCGACGTTCGCCCGGCCAATCAGCGCCCCACTCGTAAAGCATGCGCACTGCTGTTTGAGTGATGTGCTTGGGGGCGGGAACAGTCAGGACTGGGTGGCGCGCATGCGCGGGGCGGGGCGCTGGCGGCCGGAGGTGAGGCGGCCCGAGCTGCGTGGGCGCCGCTGTCTCTCATGTCTGCTCCTTTCGAGGAGCGAAGCGGGGTGGTGCCCTGCGGGACGCCCTGGGGTCGCTGGTATCAGACCTTGGAGGAAGTGTTCATCGAGGTGCAGGTGCCGCCGGGCACCCGAGCTAAGGACGTCAGCTGCAGCCTGGAGAGCCGGCACGTTGCGCTCTCCGTGCGGGGCCGGGAGGTGCTGCAGGTACCGGCCGCCCCGGCCTGCGCCTGGTGGGGAAGCCGGGGGTGCCGCGGAGGGAGGGCGGGAGCGGCGCGGAAGGCCTCGGGGTGAACCCCGTTGCGTCCCAGGGGGTTGGAGTACCTCTCCGCTGCGTGAAAGGGCTTGCTGCTCTCTGCTTTAGGCGCCTGGGTTCTGGTACGTCCGGACTCACGTTAATGGCAAACGGTTCGTCCAGCCGCACGGCCTCGTGTGAGCCGGCAGGGAAAGCAAAGCCAGGCTGACGAGGACAGGCCTTCTCCTCTCGTCGCCGTTGGGGCGGTGTTTAAGCGCGTAGCTTCTCTCGCTGCCGAGCGCCGCACAAAGCAGCTCCAAAGCAGTTGGCTCTCGCAGTGGTAATGACCAGCCGTAGCGTGAGGCCTGCGCATCGCGCCGTAGCCGCGCGGTACCCGTGGCGCACGCACCGGCGCTTTCGGGGCAAGCCCGTGCGGAGTGGCGTGGCGCTCGGGTGAAAACCAGCCTTTTCCAGGAGCTGAGATCCCGAAGCAGCAGTAGGTGTTTTTACCCTATTGAGCGCTACAGTAAAATAAACAAAACGTTGTGTAAGGCAGAGTAGGTCTTTTGTTGTGTATGTGCAAATCCGTCCTTAAAGGGCCAGATCATCTCTTGTTTTCGCTAGGAAGTGGGAAGGTAAGTTGGGAGTAAAACCGCACAGTGCAGCGTGAACCGGGTCCTGTTTTGTAATATCATATGTGTCTTTTGCAGGGTAAACTTTTTGACTCGACAGTAACTGATGAAGGAACATGGACCTTAGGTAATAACCTGCATCCAGAGTGATGTTGGGAGGGCAATACGTGCTGTGGAAGAGTCTCCCCCTTTTGTTAACAGGAAAGATTACTTTCTTCTCTGTATGTAGCTTTGTGAACAGGACAATTGTTATTGCCAAAATATAAAATTACAGATGTGGTACAAAAGCCGTAGAGATTATAGCGAGCGTCTTGCAAACCCTCATTAGAGCTAGACAATTACAGTACAGTTTTGTGATCTGCGTCTCCTAGTTGTTACTGTTGTTTGCTTTTGGTTTTTTCTCCTTATGCATTGTATCTCTGGGATATGTGATGTTATATGCATTCAATTTTTGTGATGGTTCACGAAACAACAGTTAAGGAGAATCAAAAAGCAATCTAAAAATCATAGTAAGGTACTTACAGATAATGAGCAAAAAAACCTTCTCTGACAATTACATCATAAATACTTTAAAGTTTTCACAATATTTTTATTTTTGGCAGTCCTATATGTGGGCTGTGCTTCTCAATCAGTGTTTTACTATGATGAATTTTGTGTTCCATTCAATATTGATTGTAATACTAATAAATTAGTAGCTTAAACATTGTGAGGTGAGGCCCACTATTTTCCAGTATGTGAGCAATCTTCATAATACACTTGAAAATGCTGTATTTATTCAACTTAAGTGGAACTGAACACCCTACACATTAAAATGTTATTCCAATAGGCATGCTGTCTGTATAGGCTGTCTTTGCTTCAGCCTTTCTGCTCCTTCTTAATGTTTGATTTATCAATATTCCAGTTGGCATTGACAGTAAGAATTCAAATTACTTCACAAAAAAATCCTGCGCTTGTTACTGGGCAATACACCAAAACAAGAGAGACTAGCAGGTAAGACTGAGTTTAATGGTTGGTTTATGTCTCTATTTTCATTGAACAGAAGACAGGAAGCTAATACGAATTGTTCTAATGAAGACAAATCGAGATGCTGGAAATTGCTGGACATCTCTGTTAGAAAATGAATATGCTGCTGATCCATGGGTACAGGACCAGATGCAAAGGAAACTTACACTGGAGCGATTCCAAAGAGAGGCAAGTTATGGGGCTGCAATTACTCCAGATATTTAATGCTTGCATGCAGAGGTTATGGCCATGAAAGCTAAGCAGAACTGTTCTGCTGTCCAGTGCCATGGAAACATACTGTAGTTCAATATCTGGAATGCTCACAAGGCCTTACCAGTGTGCTTTCCGGAGGTCATTCTGTCTGTGGTGTGTCTGAGGGTTTTGTGAAAATTAGCATGCTTTTGAGAGGGGTTTTGCTGTTTTAGGATGTGTTGTATAATAGAACTTTTCACTTAAGCAAGGCTTTACATAATTTCTATTATAATCTGAAATTACGACATAGCCATATTTACAGTGAACTTCTAACAAGAAGCTCTATTGAGTGAGATTGTTTATAGGATCATGATGGGGAATAGCTAGGTTGAAAATTGCTTTTCTACTAAAATTTATAAATGGTTTTGTATACCTTTAGCATGCAGTTATTCCCGTGCATCTCTGCAGAGCTGTAAAATTATACCTTACTACTTAATAGCTGCATGAGACACTACATACTGCAATAAAGTGTTGTCTTTATGAAACTTGTTATCCAGCATGGTAAGTATTTGTATTTTTCAAATAATTTCAAGGGACACCAAGAGATAGATTTTTTTTTTTTTTTAAATTTCCTTAATATTTCTTCATTGGGGAATCTTAACTGCTTGCCAAATGGAGAAAGTTACATCAACAGCAAGCAACCCATCAATGACAATTCAGAATTTACTTGTTGATGTCTTTTTTCCAAGAATTTCAGTGCCGTGAGAAGGGGATGACAAGTTGATTGTTATGTGTCCTTGTTACAGTTGCAGAATATTAACAGAAAGGGTTCTGGGCTCTTTGTTGTTCCTGTTGTTGATTGTTTGGGGATCTTTAAAAACATTTTTATTAGTAATAATCTATTAAACTCTTATCTGCATCAGAACCCTGGATTTGACTTCAGCGGGGCAGAAATTTCTGGAAATTACAGCAAAGGAGGACCAGACTTCTCTAGTCTTGAAAAGTAAAATGTTTCTATCTCTGTTGAGACAAATTATACACTACACTTCGGGACTGGAATCATGTAACTGCTGAAGACTTCAGTGATTGTTGTCAAGGAATTACTTCAGTGAAGAGAAAGATCATCTTTTCCAGTAGAATGAAGACAAAGTGTTACCAGATGATTTATAAGTTTCAGTACTGAGGAACAAACTATGAAGTTGTACACAAATAACTATAGCCTTTAAACCAAACATTGGGTTCGGTGGTGTTTCATTTTTTCCTAGAAACGCCATATTAAACTAATTAGTTGTAAATACACCACTTGTCTTTATGCAAGATTATTATTCACTGTTGAAAATTAGATGTTATAAGGAAGACATTAAATATTTTCTCTTAACTTGCAACAGGATGGATACTAGGATGACTGCAGCTACACTTTCCCTCTGTAGCATCCCTCTGAGAACTCAGAAATGTCATTCTAAGTGATTTAAATTAACTACTCTTACCTTGCCTCAAATAAGGTTTTGCAATACACTGCTGTCAGATACGGCACTAAGGATTAATAGTTGCCACCAGGTAAGCAATACTAAAAATTTGAAAGATCAGGGGAAAGTCTGGATATAAGAAAATGTATCTTTTAATGTAATAAAGTAGATTTCTATAGATAAATTTAAAATTAACAGCCAGATACTAACATGTCTTGCATGTGCCAGTCATGTATCAGGAATTTTCTGCTCATTGTTAAGGATGCAGCTGAGAATCACTCCACCCACAGCATTAGACAGGATCAATGCTGCATCAGACAGACTAACAGAAGGAGAAAGCACAATTGCCAAATCCTATTGTATTCTGGACTCTGAAACTACTGTCTGTACTACAGTCTTAAGCAGAAATCTCAGGGGAGATGAATTTCCAGCAGCTGTCCATCGTACTGCTGAGCCTCATTTCTAAAATTATTTCAGCTGGCATAGCAAACTTGTTCATGACAAAAATAAAGCAATAGTTGAGGAAGAATGCTTACTCTGAATACAACTAATGCTTTCTTGTACAAGCAAGCATTCATACTCCTGAAGTAGTTAAGTGTCATCTTAACAAAATGTAAAGTCCATGCACTGTGCTTGGGTTTTAGAGAACTTGCCTTACCCTGGGGAAAAGAGCATGGTCCCAAACACTGATTTATACCTATGAAGTTTTGTATCCTTACTGTGATCCTAGTGTAGAAGGCAGATGGTATAGGTAAGAAATTAATAAGACTTCTGCAAAAATAACAAAAGGTGGAGAGCAGACAGAGGATAGTTAACGTTGTGTCAAAAGGCTTAAGTACTATCCAGTGAAATAGTACTTTTTTGTTAATAGCAATTGGTTTTTAAAGGATTATTTTTAAGTCTTTTGCTGGTAGCAGCTTAGAATGGCATGTGACAATTCAGCGCACGAACTTACATTTCCTATATGCACTTTCACAGTTAAACTTTATTCCCTTATTTTCTGGGTTATGAAGTAGCATGAGAGTCATCCTACAGTTGAGTCAAAGGCTGATGTTGAAGTAAGAGGCCAACTGTGAAGCATGGGTCCAGGCATCAACAGCTCCGAATTTTTTTAAGATGAAAGAACTACGTGGTTAGCTACTTGTACTGTAAGCTACAGACCTTAAATTTTGGAGGAATATAAATGTAAATAAAAAAAGAGATTGATGCTATGACTTTCCTAATTATCTCCTCAGATTTCAGTCTGTGCTTTAACAAATGGTGGTTTGTGTTCACTCTTGCAACAGTCTCACAGGGGTTCTATCCCTTATCCCTGGCATAGACAAATATTAATAGGTATTTGACAGATACATACATTTGGCTATGAGATGTAGTATGCAGAGCAACCCCCTTGGTAGGCAATAATCCTGTGTATTTATTCAGGGTACTGCTCTGCTATGCAAATGAGTGAAGGACAGTACTGGCAGTTTGTCATGCATCTGGTTCAAGATCAGCTCAGTAGTGTCACAGCATTGCACTCCATCAAAAGGACCACAGATGCCATGAGTCAGTTAAGCATAGAAATGCGTAGCTAAACTTATCCCTGGTCAACCTGGGATGCTCAGATCAGTGCAAAAACTCAACTCTTGAGATCAAAAATCTTGAATGCCAGATTCTCTTAAGCAAGCATTATCCTTGTATCTACTGCAACATTCAGAAACAGGTGATACATACTATTAAGTAACAGGAGAGGGGTGAAGTCAATTTTGACAGTCTAAGCTATTTAAGTTAGTCTTTTCAAGCTTGACCTTCTCACAGCTCAGAGGAATTAGAGGAATAGTGGGGAAAATTGAAATAATTTTAATCAAGCATCTCGGGTTTTTCCTGTTGGTCCTCTAGCCATTCCTGATTTTACATCTTAATTTGTTTTGGAAAACTCCATAATCTCTTGCCTCCTGCCTTGAAGTTTTCCATGTCCCATTCAAACATAAGTCACTTTATGTACTTCCTATGAAGATGTTTTTTAACAAATAAGAAAAAGTTACTTTTCAGTTAAGCACATTTCAATGTTTAATTGAAAGGTACATACCTTGAGACATGACAGTACTATTAGAATTGCACATTGCATCTTTCCCATCTCTCATCTCTACAAGCAGGCTGACCACACCTTTCTTCTTTTAATCACTTGTGTGCTTTTCAGAGGCCAGCATAATGCAGACAGCACTGGCAGATGGAAAACCCAGTTGCATCTTATTTGGTGCAGTATCTCCCTGGAGTTCACAGGAAGCCTTGATTTGTCCAGTATGGAGCCTTGGTATTAAGTCTTCTGTGAGAAGTTTAATCAGTTTGATATATGCAAAGGTTTCTCCCTCAGCCATTACTATAAAGGGGAAGGGATGGTTCATTAATATCTAAGCCCACACTCTATTCAGAACATTCAGATCTTTCTCCAGTAAGTCAGTTCACATGGCAATTAGTTAACAGCTCTGCTCCACAGCAATGCAGAAGAGGTCATTAGCAACATTTCCTCACTTTTTTAATCTTACAAGTAATAATGCACTTACTTCAGTGTTAGCACTAGAAGCACAATACACTTCAGTGCTTACCTGGTGTATTTTGTAAAGTTTACCATTAAAGAGATCAGTTGAAGCCATCTTCAGTGTTTCTAGACTGGTCTTGCCTACAAGCCAATATGGGACACTAGCCTTGCTCCTATTGTGCCTGTAAAAATGAACCTTTACCTTCTGTATAGTGAAACTTTGGAAAACTGATGGCAAATCTGGGACGAGTGACCCAGTACTTTCCTTCAGCCTTCAGTAGCTATCATGACCTTTTTACACTCTGAAACAATCATAATCTCAGTAAACTCTACACCTCTTGCAAAACACTGAGGTCACTGATGCTGTGTTAGTAACTAACTACCTTTCACAAGGCAATGAAATAAGGTTTGTTTTCTCCAACTCTAGCTGGTCTACATGTTCAGTGGATATCATATAGCCTAGTTTTTACTGTGTGTCTGTGGTAGAAGGCTGGTGCCTTGCCCAGCAGGATCACTCAGACACACTACACAGACCAAACAGCATATCAGGTGGTCTGGCATGCATTTGCTATTGTCATCAAAATCGAGCAGGATTAGTCTTCAGTTTGATTGAGACACTGCAGCACTGTGCTACTGCTCCCTATGTTTTTCTGTGTCTTTGGAAAGTGAACCAGATTTTTAGAATTAAATCTATAATTCAGCACCTGCAGCTACAGGAAACCAGGGTTAGACTACAGAACCTGCTCTACAAACTGTAAGGTGTTAAAATTCCTTGTATGGGTATTGTATTTCACTGAACAGTTAACAGTCTATTAAATAAGACCGAAAACTGACACTGAATAACTTTAATTGTCAAGAGAACATTTGCTGGAAGGAGCTTTAGTCTGGAGTGTTACATATTCTTTCCATGAGTTGAGTTCTTAATTTTTAAGATCATGTTTGAGACTTCTGTTTCTCAAATACTCATGTCTGTTGACATGGTCAAAGATGGTTCTCTGCTCATTTTAATGTACTCCTGTAAAAAAATAAAGATAGCAGTCAGCTGAAGGGCTTTCCACAAGAGCCAACAAAGCACCAGACTTCAATATAGCAAACAACTGCAAGACAGCTGTTAGAGAAAACATGTAGCCTTTGAAATTAAAGTCTAGATAAGGAAGCATGTCACAATTTCTACAGAGTAAAAACCCAGTAATATGAATAACAGGTTTTAGACTTTACTAAATGGACAGTTATACCAAGAAAAAATGAAGACAATTTTAAACAGGTTGAGTGGTTTAAGTGCATTACACGAAACTCATAGGCAACTTTCTTCTTTCTGGGATAGGAGCAGGCCAAGTTTTTTCCTGTGCCTTTTTACCAGTTCTACTCCACATTTTAAGTCTGTAGAACACATTTCTGCTCCCACAGCACACCAGAGGATCAGTTCTTCATCCAATGTGCATATATTAGGTTGCCACTTCTTTAGATACAGCACTGGCTCAAGCAAGAACCCAAGTATAGACCAGTCTCTGACAGTCCTACTACCTTTACATTACACGGCTTCAAGAGGTTACCTATAGGGAATTAAAAACTTTGAGGTAGTTAACAGCTAATTACATCTACATTATCAAGTGATTTTACAAAGAGTTACCTCTTAAGAGCTGGTCTCTGGAATTGTAGGAAGGTGTGTTATTCTGTAGTAGCTATGTTTAAGCTGTCGTGCTGTACGTCCAGACACAATCCATTTTAATTTCTGAACATTTGGTTTGGAACATTTACTTGAGGAGTACTCTGTAAGGCACTTTAACACCAGTTCCTTCCAAAAGGTCAAATCTCTGTTGTTTATCTAAATAGCAAGACAGAATATCCTAAGTTAATAACTTATTAAATCTTTTTTTTCATATATATACTTTCAGCTTCTTCATATGATATA
Source organism: Laterallus jamaicensis coturniculus (assembly GCA_022605575.1). Classification (NCBI taxonomy): domain Eukaryota; kingdom Metazoa; phylum Chordata; class Aves; order Gruiformes; family Rallidae; genus Laterallus; species Laterallus jamaicensis. The sequence continues at coordinate 3,005,129 of JAKCOX010000077.1, read as the reverse complement.
GAATGTTAAAGATCCAAAGCCAAATGGGAAAAAAACCCACAATAAAACCACAAAGAAACCAGTATGCCAATGGACTCGTCCCTTCCCCACTGTGTAAGCCCTTACATGCATTTTTCTTCCTTCTCCCCTTTAGACTTTGTCTATACATACCTTGGAATGCAATTGCAGAAATTCCAACGCCTCTGTCAATTCCAGTAGTTTTTGTTCTTCTATTTCTAGTGCCAGAATCGAGAGTGCCAAGACAGAAGGCTGGAGAAAAAAAAAACAAACCTTCTAAAGCACTGCTTTTTTAAACTTTTGATAGTCTCATTGTCTTTAAGATTTCCAGACATTTACCTTGGCTTTAGAAAACATGAGTCTGCCGTGACACGCCTTAAGCTGGGTCTCAAGTCTCTCAAAATTAAGGTGTTTTCTCCTATAACAAAAACAGATGAGTGAACATAGAAGAATGCTAACTTGATCAAGGCAGTGCTGCCCTGGGAACTCAGAGAACCAGCAACAATGTTTGTTATCTAAACAAAGGCCTCATTTGTCCCAGAAGTTCTAGGGTTATACTCAAGCAGGTGTCCAGTTTTAGCAATCCTAATGCCAAAAATAAATCTTGTGTTGCATTAGGGAGAGTTGCTTTGTCAAATAAAAATTCCCTGTTGGTAAACCTATATTCACTATCAAAAGGAATCTCTAAGCTAGATTAGATGTTGATATCTTTACAATGAGACAATACTTCATGTGGCATAAGCAGAGATTTATTATACTATCATTATTGAGCAAGTTTGGGTTTTGGTTCAGAGCACAATATTCTTTAGATTACTTCATGCAAACAATATTTCAAATTAAAATAGTATTAAAACACAAATAGTCACACTTAGGATATATATATATCAGTAAGGGGGAAAATTTGTTGGTTACATATAGAAAGGCATATTAACTCAAGTAATTTCCCTGCTTACTTCTCTACATAGGTCTCCTAATCACATGCACTCACAGCAAATTAAGCATTATGACGTCTTACCTTTCAGAGCTTAAATTCTCATGAATGAGTGAATGATACAGTTGCAGGAATTGGAAGGCTGTTGTAGCTTTGACTTTCCAACACAGCTTCTCCAATATGATTTTCTCCATTCGCATCATATCAGAAACAGTGAACCTATACTGGCTTATTCGAATTAAGTCAGTGGCTAAGGGAACGTTTCTTTCTTCTTCTGATGCCTTCACAGCCAAGTAGAAGCAACTGAGTCCAACGCAGCCCAAGTGTTTAGGCTGTACCTAAAGAAAGGTAAACTGTTGTTACTTTCAAAGAGGAAGACCTTTGATCAGCCGTTGCAGCATCTAAGTACAATGTAGACACTGGTGTATTTTAGGGTAAAATTATGAGGGATGAGGGGGACATTCTGTTTCTTGAAGATCAATCTTTTATGTACTTACTTTTTTTTAAAAACTAAACTGTAAGACCATTACACAGTACAAGTTGCGTCTTGTTCATCTAAAAAGCAAAATTGCTGAAAAGCATATTTTGATTGAGGTTCTATAACAGCCTAATCAGAAGCTTTTAGGACTTGAAAATATTGTCCATATTGGCTTATACATACATATATACACAGACTTATTTTATTCCATAGGCATTACAGTCACCTTTTTTACTGCTTATTTAGATTCAGAAGTCTTTCAAACCATGATTTTCCTATCCAGTCCATCTGGCTTCCTCAGTTTTGTTTCAACACACAAGGAAAACAAACTTGTTCTTGACCAAGTAGTATTGTGGTAATCCTGTCTTGTTAGATTAACAACCACACAGGTCAGCATGACACATACACATGGTAGAACGAAGTGCTAACTAAATGTTTTACCAGATTGGAGTGCTGAACAGCACTGAGCCTTGTGATATACACAAGGCTTACAGGTAGGTTGAAACAGCAATAAAATTAACAATTTAAGATGTTCTTATATACATTCAACAGGCAAGCCAATCTGTCTTGGTCTAAATTATTAATATAGACTGCATTTCCAAATCTGTGGGCATCCTCAAGTTGAAACTGATGCCCTCTTCTTTCTCTTCTCCAGAGGAAACAGCCTTCTTAGCAATATTAAAATCTGAATGGGGAAAGCCATTTTTTAGCTCCTGCACAATCAGAATCTAAACCGAATATGTTCTAACTTATAAAGGGAACAAGGCTGCAATGAGCAGAAGCTAATGACTGTAAGTCTTTATTTTAAAAAAAACTTACTTTCATTTTTGCCAAGAATCTATCTAAGAAATTCACAGCTAATGAAAACGTCTCCGTATGGAAACCAAAGAACTGAGTTAAGCTGAGGAGATCTTTCACTTCGAAGTCTCGCAGCCTTGCAGTCATTCGGAGGCCATTATCATGAGCAGATTCGATTAGTCTCAGACCAGAGGCCTTGGGCTGGCATCTTAACTCCTGTTCTAACAGGGCGGTGAGCTGGTACAGTAGCTCCTGAGCTTCAGTAGTTACAAGTGTTTCAATCATCTGTAAGGAGAAACAAATGTAAGCGTATCAAACACCTAAAAGGCAGAAAATCTTACCCAGTTACACGGTCTCTCCAGCAAAGCTAGAAGCTTTCTTTACCCTGCAGCATTTGTACCGCTCGCCGCTCCGCCAGCACGTCTGCAGGCAGCGACCCGTGCGGAGCGCTCCCAGCGACGCGCCAGCTCGGGCACGTACCGCCGGCACCAGCGAGCACTCAAAGCAGCGACGCTCTCCCTGCACCGAGCGAGCCAGGCCTGGCCAGGGCGGCCGGCCAGGGTGCACGAGCGGGTACAGCCACTCTTCGACTCACGGTAACAAGTCATCGTTACCCGCCCACCTCAGGCACCGGGTGACGAGGCTGCTGCACCAGCACCAGGCCACGGGGATTCACTGCCGGGCCCCAGGGAACCCCACCGTACGGGCGCACGCAGCTGCAGCCCAACACCCCAGGCCCCACAGCGAGCTCCCCCCGCCCGGCAGGGCCCTGCCGCCCTCCCGTCACCCCAAGGCCCAGCTGCAGCAGCGGGGCCCGGCGGGGTCGCGCACGGCGCAGGCACCGCCTCCCCGGGACATGCCCGGGCCTGCCCTTCGCTGCCTCCGGGGCTCCGCTGGCAGACAAGCGGCCTGCCAGCTCCGCCGGCGGGACGAAGGGGCCACAGCCGCCCCACCGATAGCCCAGGCAGGGCGCGGAGGAGCCTAAATTCCCGCCGGTAGGGCCCGGCCATACAGCCTTACCTTGTCCCTGTTGCCCCTCTCCCTTCTCTGGCGAGGAGAGCCCTGAGCCGGCGCGACTCGCAACAACTACACCAGCGCCGCGAGACCACTCTCAAACGCCACCCGGTTCCTCAGGCACCCACGACCACCGGGAGGACGCCATGCAGCCAGCTCTTCTTACGCGGCCAGCCGTCTCGTCCCGCACCTCTCCTGGGCTCCGCTCCGCCCAGCATGGGGCGTGGCCGTGGCGGTGATGGACTTGTGGGCCGGCTAATCCTGGGGTGGGGTGTGGGTGGCGGGGCGTGGTGTGCCGGTGTTGGCAGGCAGGCAGGCAGTGCTAGCGCGGTGGCGGCCTCTTGTGGTGCTTCTGTACAGAGTCGATCGCCTTGTCCCAGCGCCGCCGGCCGGCTGCAGAGCGCGAGGCAGCGAGCCCTCGCGGGGTTCTCCGGCTCCCGCCGTGTTCTCCGCCGAGCGGGAGGGCCGGAGCGCCAATCCCTGCGGCCTCAGGCGGCTGCCCCTCGGAAAGCTGACAGCTTGCTGGCTGGGCACCCCAGCCCGCCTATAACCGGCCTCTAAATGCTTTTTACGGCTCCTTGCTGAGTTTTCGGGACAGGGAAGGTGAAACTGAGCTCATGGTGGGCTGAGGACTGGTGGGTGAGCTCCTTGTGCGGCTTCTCCGGGCTCCTCCAAGGCTGAAATGTTTTAGGTATGACTTAGTAAGATGTTTTGGTTTTTTCTTAATGTTTTCTAGTTGCTAGAATAGGACAAGTTATTTTTTTTCCTGATTCATTTTGCTCATTGTTAAGAGTTGCAGTCGGATTGAATGGTTGTATGTTGTTCGTTGTTGTTTTGCTTAATGTTCGTTATTGTTCAAACGATGGTTTACTCAATGTTTGACGACTGTCGGTTTGACCAAGCGTGAAAAGTTTTAAGGGACTTGAATAAGGAGACCTGCCTAACAATATAAGGAGGGAACCAATCAGCGGATGGCTATGGATCTTCATTGCAAAGACCATTAGGAGTCTGAAGTTTCAAGCCCCCCCCCCCTTTAGCAACAACTGGCAGAAGTTTCGGGAACCCCCTGGCAATCACACATGCGCAGAGTAACAACAGAAGGTTCGGGAACATGAATATGCAGGACTATAAAAGAGGGAGCCGAAAACAAAGAAGTGTGGCAGTTGGTAGCAGGGGACCCTCCCCTCTGCTCCCCTGTCACCCAGCGCTGAGATTTTGCCCAAACCTTGCTTGCTGTAATTAATAAAAGTTTGATTCGTTAATTTTAACGAGTCTCAATTTATTACACTGTGAAGCATTTTTATGTATTTGTGGAAGGTCAGAACAAACAGCAGTGTGCAACCGGTCTCTTGATTAAAACAGCCTGAGCTGGCAAGCTCTGGGAGTCAGGCACCATTTGCTAACACACCTGCCTTCCTCCTCATTGCTGGTGTGTGTTGGGTCGAGGAAAATAAAGAATGGGGTTTTTCTGCTCAGAAAACTGACAGGGTTACACCAGGTTATGATTACACAAACTTGTTGGTGGAAGTACATTATAGTTTGTTGTGGGCATCAGGTCAGTTGTGTACAAACCTTTTTCTGTTTCAGAGAAGTAGTTGTGTTACAAGATCTGGAAAAGTTACGTTGTTGTTGAGAAACACTTGAAACAGAGCTTAAGACTATTGTAGGATCAGGAAGCATTCTGCTTGTGAACTGACTCTAGACAAGTAAAGGGAGTTGTGTACTATAGAGAGCTTCTGTTCAAGCTGTGTTCCAGGCCCCAGGGTTTTTGACTTATTTATTAAAGTTCTGTTACCTGTTGTGTTGAAAGTGAAAGCTACCTTTTTATAAAGTGTGCGAGGTGCTGAAGGAGGTAATATGCAGACATATAATGAATGTTACATCTTTCAAATGGGTTAAAGGTGCTTAAGT